>JAWWMO010000022.1:1058424-1094459 GCA_035047845.1 Dendrocincla fuliginosa
TATATATATATAAAACTGCTTTAGTCCTACTGAAGTTTGGGTCCGTGGTTTTCTTCCCTTTTTCCCCCCCCACCCCGTGGTTGGGAGGGGTCTTGGGGGCCTCCATTCCGGGCCCTTTGGGAAATTGGCATTTGGCCAATTTCAACCGGTTACAGCAGGCATAAGAGAGGTGTTCAGCAAGCTCTCTACTCGCCATACATGAGATTTTCTCTGTATCATATGGTTAATCGGGGTGTCTTCATAGGAAATGCATTTCAGAGAAACTTTCACTGATGTCCGTACAGAGAACCCCTTATTTTAACACACACCCATCCCATTTCCTGAAAAATTCCTCTAGGCAGAATGATGTAAACCTGATTCATCTCCTGTAAGCCAAATTCATATTCTGCTAGCAAAAGGATACACTCCGTCTGTTGGCCATTGAAGATGCACAAGAAAACAAGAACTCCTGCAGCTGTCAAAGTGATAACCATCTCCAACCTCAGTGCCAAAAGCACTTCAGAATTTCTGAGGTAGTTCCTTGTTGTTGGACTCCAAGAATTTTCAACCTAAGCAAACAAGAAATTCAAGGAACAATAACAAAACAAGCTCACAAATAAAGCAGCAGAGAAATATGTCTCAAATGATCTAATTTTTTTAACTGTTCTAAGTCGTTTCCTCATTCCTCATTGTTCACATGCCCTGGCGAGCCATAAGAATGATATAAAGAGAAAGTATCCTCTAGCTATAAACTCCTTCCACAGTTAAGTCCTGAAAAGAAAATATGTATACTAATTATCTCATCATTAAGTCACTAATTATATTGGAAAAAAACTAAACAACATTGATTTTTTTTTCTATTGCCCTTGGGGGAAAAAGCTTGTATATAATTACCAGTTTGCCTAACTCTCTACTTGCTTTTCTCTTTTAGTAATGAAGAAAACTCTTTCATCTGTCTGCAAAATAGTATCACAATGAGACAGGCTGGAGGAAATATGAACCCAGCGCTGGTTCAGGGCTCTGGAGAAAACAAGCAATATCCATTCTAACCCCTTGCTGACCTACCACTGGCCTTAGACAAACAAGTTAAGCATTCAATTAGTAGAAAAGAAATGAATGTGCTGTTTATTAACTTGGAGGAGAAAGCGCAGTGTTGTGCATATTAATTGCCCTAATATGTCACACAGCATCTGAACTTCTGTTACATAAATCCCAGCCAGTTGCAGACACTCAGTCCTGAGAGGCAACTTGGTAGCAAAATGACTTGCACACAGGTCTTCGCCTATTTGCACTACATAGAGGAAATGTGGAATTAATGATTCCTCAGTTTCAATATGTCCTGAACCTTGTTTATTTATCATAGCTCAAAGCTCCCTAACTCCTTGATATCTGTTCATTTAAACGTGTTTTCCATCCTGTATCTATCTTCCTGTGCTCCCTCATTCCCAGCTCTTTGCTTTGATCTTTAACTTCTATCTCTCTTCTGATTTAGGTCTGTCTTTGCAACCACTGTCTTATAACCTCATTACAAAGCAGCCTCTTCAGCTCACCTGCAGGATGCTCTGCCCTGGGAATGTGGTCAAGCTCTATTTGCCAGGCTCTCAGTGGTGGGCTGAGCATGTGTCGGGCTGGATTTGGTGTTGACCTATACCAAAACCAGCCTGACTCAAATGACCCCGAATTTAACATCCTGAGAGTGGAGCAAAGATTTGGCAGATATAGTCAAGTATCCTTATCTAAAACTGCTGAGCAGACACAGCTGGACTGGAGACACCTGCTGCTGGAAAAGTCCAGTCCCCTCTCACAGGGCAGGTTCTTCTAACACAGCCCCTTCTTGGGGTGTGTGTGGAGATTCCTCCCATGGGCAGGGGTACCCCTCAAGGTCACTCCTCAAGGCTTAGGGAACAAGATATGCCCACAGTCATTGGTCTGGGTGAGTACCATCAACCTCTTCTCTTTTGCTAGCTTTAATATAATTGCTTTGATATAATGCACTGTACTATACTAACCATTTTAGCTTCTATACTGTGTAGTAAATAATTGTGATTAAGAACTTTTTGTCTAATCATTTTTCATAATAAAATGTTCACTGTAGAGTAGAACAAACTAAAACTTCAGTAACTGCCATGTAAGCCCCTTGGCATTCCAGCAGCAGTGCTCAATAAAATATGGATATTCCTGATTTGTTATTCTATTGTCTGACCCCGAGAACTTGTGATCACCACCCATCCTCCCAACCTGCACAGAAATCCTCTTCCAATCTGTTGTGCACTATTGAAATCAAGAACTTAAAGCTCAGGCTGGTTAATTAGATGAAATCTAAACTCGATAGAATTCATTTCTGGAGACGAGGGGGTCAAGTGTGCATTACACTCGAGAGCTGATCCAGCTGTGCTGGATGTTCCTTCAGTACTGGGGGCCTGGAGCTCCAGTAGGCCGGCAGCAACATCCCATTGCAGTGCTATGGTAGGAACTGCAGGTACTTATGGAATCACACCACAATTTACATCAGACAAAACCAGTTTTAACACAAATAGCTCTCTTGCACAGTTGGAATTCCAAGTGTCTGCCAGCAGGAAACAGAAGCCGAATGAACAATACACGTTTCTTCCCTTGGCCTCAAAATTAAAAAGTTAATCTCATTATAATGTTTATCTGCCTTCCTGGTTGGTAGCTGGCATTGGAATAACCCACTTGATTCCACCCAAACAACATGGACTACAGGTAGACCAGACTTGTGGCCCAACTTCACAACATCTTCTCAGTTTTAAATGTTCTGAAAGAGTCCAAGAGCTCTACTTACAAAAATCAGACAGATTCTGCTAGTGCTTGGATGAAACCCACTGCCCATTCCACACACAAACCTGGCTCCAAGCAGCTAAATACACTCATGTATCAACATGAACATTTTTCACAGCAAATGTGGAATCTTCTTACAGAGACAGATGAATAATAAAATTCTCTTTGTTCTTTCCTATTGTATATAGATGTTCTCTGTACCTGTGATCACTCATGTTTTTCTTCATCACCCTATTATGGATACTGGGCTGTTTTGGAAAAGATGCATCTTCTCCTCTTAGCCATAAACTGTTGTAACATCCAAACCTTTTCTTCGGATTTTTCAGCTGCAGCACAGTATTTTCCCAGGCTCCCAGTTGCACGTTTCCATTTGTTTCATTGCTATGTCACTAATTCACGTTCCCCTTAGGAGGAAGGTCTGAGGACTTTTTTTGTGAGAACAGATTGTAAGGACTAAACGTGTATTTTTCTCCAGAAGACACAAAAAGTCCTGCAGGTGGGTTGTGGATATGGCTAATGTTATGGCCATTTTTCTTATGAAGTTCTCCTGTTGCAGAGAAGTCAAGTGGTCTTGCCTCAGCTTCAGAGACAATGCAGAAACCTGAGGCTTTACCCCAAACTGCAATAGCACACAAGATTTGGTGAGGAGTTTTACAGAGTGTTTGTAACAAAAGGCAGAAACTGCAGCTTCAGAAGATCTACATCTGGAACATTTCCACTCAACGTTTCATTCAATCGTATAAATCACTGTGGAGGATGGCTGAGCACTCAAAGCAACACTTAGATTATCACATTCTGAAAACATGAGTAAGAGTAATCAAATTATCTAAATAATATCAAACAGTCTTATTTGCTGCTCTCCCACAGCAATTACAGTGCCTAGCTGGTCATTTTCTCAGTGTAGTAACCTCACAAGCAATGGAAATATTTTTTTCTTTTTTTTTCATAACAAAAGCAGACATGGAAAGGGTAACAATAGGTATTTTAAAACAAAAGCTACTTGCAGGAATATTTATATGCTGTCTGTATCAATGCCTCCTATTTTTTTGGAACATCACAGAGCCAAGTACTAAAACACATGGATGTGATTATTGTCAGAGCAGTTTATTGCCACTTCTCTTGCACAGACAAAGTTACAGTTTGGGAAAATAAGATGCGAAGAGGCAGGAAAGATGAAACTACTTTTGCCTTATGGCAAAAATGACTTTAGTGAAAATGCATTTTTGTCTATGTGATACAAAAAAATAAGGAATAAATAGAAAGTTCAGGGTTTCACAGCTTGGCTATAGATGAAACACATCTTGTACAGTCATGAAACTACAGTGGAATAAGTGCCACTGGGAAAATTAATAACAGGAACAAGTGATAGCATAGCACTGGAACCAGTGAACCCTGTTTTTACAGATTTAAATTGTGTGCTTGGTTTCTCTGCTGTTTAATAAAGCAGAAGCTTTGCTCGCTTGTCTGAAGCCCTGCCTGCTCCAGCCTTTCCCTCCATGGTGCCATTAAACAGCCTCTGCACTGCTCCCAGCCTGCATCCAGGACATCTCTGCAACTTGTTATTTCTTAGAATCTGATTGTTCTCTAAAATTTAGCTCAAGCTGACCAGGTGGGTGCACAACCTTCCCTAGCCCTGCCCTATACTCAGGGTGAGACACTGTAAGACTTGACTCCTTAAGAAGCAAGATTAAAACTTACTGCAAGCATCCCACCCTAGCTGAGAGGAGCTCCAGAGCCATGTGCCCCAGGAATGCCTCATCCCCTCCAAAATATACCTCAACATTCCTCTTGCCTGTGATGCTGCCAAAGCCCCACAGTGAGTAGTTTGCTGGTGTCCTGAGACCACTGCTTATCTCACAGACCAGAATTGCCTCGTTTTTCTTGTAGTTTTCACTTTGTCTGTCTGCCCACTGCCTTGTCCTTGCTGGGTTCAGACAGCAAAACCCTTTGATACAGAGAAAAGCCATCCTCTTATCTCATTGGTTTCTCCAGCAAGAACAAAAATCATCCATGTCTATGAGCAAGACACTGTATTTGTTCAAAAAATAGAATATAATTACATGAATAAGATTACAATTGAGCAGGATACTTGTTAGAATCATACAGTACTCACCCAGTGACCTGCTGGCATCGACAAGGGACCATCAGTTGTTCCAAAACGTCAAATGAGATATTGTTCATATGACAAATGAATGGCTTTAACAGCCTGCCCAAATTCTAACAGAGTGTTTATTCAAAGCAAACCGCTTGTTTAAAGTTGGCAGTCTCATTATTTTTCATATTAATATGTGTACCAACTTGAGGGTTACTACTGAGGCATTCTAGGCCTCCCTCTCCAGATGGATTGATGATTGCACTTTGATTTATGGCTCATCACCAGGACATTATTCAAAAGGCCTTGAGAACTCATTTATATCAGTCAGTATGTGCATTTGACTTGACAGAATCATTATCCACATTATCACCAGAACTCACACGTGGACCCTGCCTTTGCTCTGGATTTGAGACTGGATTTGGTCTCTCTAAGCACCATCCAGTCCATCCCCCCCCGGCCACACCGTGAGCTCACACTGCACTGCAGGCCTGTAGGGTATAATGCCCACCACGTTCCTTTCCACACATCCAGCCTAGGAACACTAACTTTTGATGTCTGTTCTGAATTACCTGATATGCGAGATGTTACATCTGTTTAAAATGTCCAGTGGTAACAGATAAAACTTTGACATTATGAAGCTCAGCCACACTGTCTTTATTGGTAGTGATTTAAAAATCTACTGCAAATTGAGTATTTGAGTTTTGTGATGGTGCACAACACCACACTCTATTAGCCCATAGAGCCAAACCTTCCAAAATCAGAGTAAAAACACCATTTCTGAAAACCAAATTTCTTAAAAACTAGAAGAACTCACATTCTACTCTGGCCTGTGAGAGTTCAGCTTCCACTCTCATAAAAATTTCCACTCTCATAAACACTTCGAACAGTTAAATACTGAAATGGAAAAGGGGCAGAAAAGAAGGAAAGTTTTCCCTCTCCTGCTATTAACAGGTTGCCTTAGTGCTTTAGACCAGAGGAAAGGACCAGACATTACAAACACAGCTCATGAGCATGTAAATGTCATGCTAATGCATTTCATCAGACAGCCTAGTACAGCTAATGTTATCTTTAGCAGTAAGAAATAACTACACAAACTTCTTTCCCTTTCAGGCATTACTCACATTCTGTTATCAAATTATTCAGTGCTTAAAGAGAAATACAGTCAGTAAAGATTCAAGGGATCACAAGAGAAATTGCCTTGAGCTGAAAAACTCATTCTAACTCCAACCAATCGGCACAACCTCAGTGGTGATATCTCTCCTGCTTTAGTCCTTCCTCCTGCTGCCTCTTTCAGTGACACAAAAAACTGAGGTGAAAGAGAGCCAAGTCCATTATTTGTAATTCTGAATGTCACAAGATCATTTCCAAAATTCAGATTATCACATCATCACTTCAGCTCCTAGAAACTTGTTTATTTCTGACCTGTTTTGCATTTCTGACCTGCTTGGCTATTTATGTAAGAAGATGAATATTGTTGCCTTAGCTGCCACTGCCTCTGTGTATCTGTGCATAACATACATTACAGTTTCAATTTACTGCCATAAAGATTATAAAGATTTTGTTTCATGTGACAAGTTTTGCACCCATATATATGTATTTTTATTTATTATGCAAGTTAACCTATACAGGGACATAAGTAACTTTACACATATTTTCATGAAATAACCATGGCAACTGAACATACCCCACACGGAACAAATCCATCTCCGGAACACCATCTCCCACGAGGTCTTCTTTAGTGAACTCAGACATCACCAGGACACTTTCAGTGAACAAATAAACCATGTATCATGTTAGTATATGTCTTTGTATTTTCCCAGTCACTTCTAGGAGAGTCCACCTAAGGCTATTTAGATCCACGGAGGTATTAAGCACAAGGCACTCCAGCACCACCTGTAATAATGGGAAGTAATTGATTTTTTTCCTAATAATATGGATGTAAACAATCTTGACTATCATTGACTAGAGTAACTCTTTTTGCTTTTTTTTTTTCTGTGACATTCAAGACAGGCTCAGAATCAAAACCCTTCCTGATAATGATAAAAATTGCAATCCCACCTTCACGTGCACCTGATTTTTACAACACTGAAAAGGCTTTTCTCTTGCACAAGGTTATGCCTTTCCACCTGGCAAAACTAAAAGAGAATTGTTGAGCAGGTTGAGCCATTAGGATGAAAATCCCATCTCTTGAACAGCACTGATACGTCACCTTTATCACTATATTGATTGAACAGGTTGTGTGATTTACCTATGTTCCTTCAGTTGCCTGACAGACAAAATACAAGAGGGAGAAATCTATGACAATAAAACATTTCTTGAAACACTGAATGAAAAACATTCATCTGAAATTAAATACTAAACCACAATATTTTGGTGGTCTAGAGAGAGGCAGAAATCCTGAAAAGTTGGTTTTAGAAACTGGCAGGAAATAAAATACCAGAGTTGTCAAGTCAGAAGCCTTTCCTCGAGCCAGCTGAGCAGTGCACAGCCTCAGAACACAGAGTCCGGAGCAGTTTCTGTGACAGGGGAATTTGCTGCAGGACCAGCATGTGTGACAGAAACAGGCAGTGGGAAAACCTGGCTTTTCAGGTTTGCGTTACAGCCTGAACCCTCCTGTGTCTCTCTTTGCCAAACAGCCAGCGAGACGCTTTGGCAATTAGCTGAAAAGCGAAAGCCCAGAGGTCAATTAGCCCACGAGGCAAAGACTAATTGCACACTAGTCCTTGGGGGACCAGCTGGGAGAAACCCAAGCCAATGGCCAGGCAGAAGTTTGAGAGGGGATTCAGCATGAAGAGGATGAAAAAAGGAGTGGGAATTATTGCTGGATTTCTTTTTTCCTCCTTGTAGAGTTCGGTTGCCCTGGGAGTTGAAAAAAGCATGACTCATCTTGAAGGATTATTTTAAAATGAGACAGATTCACAGCTCAAACGAATCTTATGACAATTCCTTTCTCTGCCTGAGATGGAATGCTGAATGCCTGAAGACAGCTTCCACCTTCACAAAAGTATTCTAATCATCATTTTGCTTGTTTAAGGGATTATGATCCTTCCATTTTTTTCTTAGGCAATCAAACATTTACTGGAGCAGAACTATAAATTGAGTATTCCAGTCCTATTATGTACCTGCAAGATTTATTCTCTTGATCCAGACAAACCCAAGTGGTCCGTGCAAAGCAGACCAGTACCAATTAGCTAAAGCACCGTGGGGGTGGAAGGTCCCAGAACTGTTTGTTCATTTATAGTGGCATTGATACAGTGAAACCATTTCAACAGAAAAGCTACAGAGCACTGAAACCAATATCCTGAAAGTCTGGCAGGTTAAGCAATAAAACGCTGGAGTCCCTATGTGCTGAGAGTTGTATGTTTTCCTTGATCTTGACCTCAACATCTCTTCCCAGCTGAATTTATTTGGCAGCCTCAAGCAGTCTCAAGCTGAACAATACTTCATTTTTCCAGGAATTTGCCATCCAATGCAGTTAAACATATTTTGCTCCACTTTATTCCACAAACCACATTTCTGTGGTTTGTAAATGTTTAACTTGCCTGTCAAGTCTCAGACATCAGCAAAACAATGGAGTCATTTCCACAAGAACACGCTCTTCTGTTGCGGGTGACACTTCAGGGCATTATCAGATGAAGGTCTCTGCCTCGTTTTCTGCTTTGCGGTCCTTTGTAAGGCTTCACTTGCATGGTTTTGCATCACAACTGGGTGTCTCTGCTGGCATCTTCAACACTATTCCTTTTCCTGTTAAAGAAGTAGAAGTATTTTAATTGGGAGTCTTGGTCCCTGCACTATGTAAAGACCAGATTATACATTGATATCATAGGTTAAAATCAATGAGTTTCCATGTCTTCAGTTCTGGCTGCTGAGAGTTTTGATGAGTTCAACACCAAGCAGTTCCAGAATCACAGACTGCCTGAGGTTGGAAGGGACCTCTGGAGTTAATAACAAGAAAGAAATGTGCTGCAAGACATGCCAGGTTTCCCCTTCCCTTCTCTTAATATATGATTAGCAAAGTTCAGTGCCTCCAAACTGGGATGAAGGTATTTAATGTCAGAGCTTAATAACACAGCATACATTAAAAGTATAAATACAACATTTTTGCAGCTTAGAGAAAATATTTGCCCAGGACAAATTAAAACTATGTAGCTGTATCATCTAGTGTTTTGCTGGATATAAAATGACCCTTTAAAGCCTTCTGACATTCTCCTCAAAGCTGAGGATTGAGGCTATGACCTTTGCAAAGCCTTCCAAAATGCTTCACAATCAGCCAACTCTTACAGAGAAAGTTTCATTAGAGGCCAAAGACTTTTTCAATAAACGTGGTGGCACAGTTGCGCTCTCTCGTGAAAAATAGGCAAAATCAGTTCCTGCTATTGGAAGCAAAACCAGCTGTTGGAATGGAATGAGTTCAGGAGATTTGTTTTGTAGTTTGAATGCAACCTTCAACAGACAAAATCTGGATTAAAAGCAAGGAAGGGGAAATTACCATAAGGGACCCAGGGGGGCTGTGGAGTGTCCAGCCCTGGAGTCACTGAAATACGAGTGGAGAAACCGGTTCTGGTTGGACCCACTTTTAGTAAGAGTTGGACTACGTGACCCCTAGGGTCCCCCACCAACCTAAATTCCACCAGCAGCTCAAGTGAGCACCCTTCACTCTGTACTTGCAGTTCCAGGAAAAGAAAGGTCTACTTGTAGCTGTTGAGATGCTAAGGATGCCTGAAATGCAGTAAAGGAGTCTGTCAAAAGCAGGGCAGGAAAGGGCAGGACAGAACTGGATAGATCTGAAATCTGAAACTCGACGCTACAGATGTCATCTGTCAAAGAGGGAGAGGTTTTCACCCAACTGTAGTTGTAGTGCAGACACAGTAGAAGGGCCCCCAGAGCAGCAGGTACCTGTGACTACACACTGTGACTGTCAGTGGACAGTCCTGGCTAGCCAGTACGTACATATGTTTTTAATTCCTATTCCCGTAAACCCAGGAATATGTTGCTATGGTACTGGAAGCAAAAGGGAATGCAGGAAGAAAACTGAGCCCAAATCTCGTCATGATGGGTTTGTTGCAGAGGAATTTGCATCTGCTGCTCATGTCTATCCCAAAGGCATGAACTCTTTTATTCTAAACACACCACAGATAGTTCCCCACATCTGGTTACATTCAGTGGTTACTGAAGAAGGGAAGGAAATCACCGCATGTACAAATGAACAGTCATTGTGCTACATACTGAGCCTTAACTGGCTAAAGCAATGCCTGTAAACAGAGCCCTGCAATGGGCAAAAGGGAGTCAGACTATTCTAAACAAAAGCTGTTGAAGGCCTCAGGCACTGAATGTGCAAAGTAACTTGGATGCTTAAGAAAGCATTCCTGTGGGCTGCTTGCTTAAATATCAAAATAAACCAAGAAGAAATGAAATAATCTATTTGGTAAAAGACAGCATCCAGTAAATGAACTTATGCAACAGCACAGCAAATAATCAGGAAGATCACAATGTAAATATCAGTTCTCTGTTTATTTTCTCTTGCTTTCTGAGACCTCTTTTCCTCTCCTGAAGCCTTTCTTCCATTCTTTAGTATGCATCAGGCAAAGCCTTCGATCCCCAGGCTTTAGCAGAGAAGCCTCAGTCTCATTTTTCCATTAAGAGAATCATTCTTGGTTTTGTCAGCCCTTCAGTCCTGCAGATGCCAGACCAGAGCAAGTCATTTTGCAAAGTTCTTCATGGTGGCCCAGAGCACTCCCCAGGCACAGAGTTTGCTGGTGGCCAGGCCTCTGTGGAATATTCTCCTTTATTCTCTACACTTTGGTCACTCAAAGCAGCCTGTTCCTTTGCTAGAATGTGCCCAGCAGTCAGTGACCTGCTTGTGCTGCCATCCTGGAGAAGCCTCTCCCCCTTGCCTCACTGATGGGCTGCCAACCCTCCTTCTTTTTATCATGCAAGATATGCAACTAAAGGTTTTTTCCCTCATCATTTTTTTTTTTAAGAAATGTGCTTTTATCAATAAGACACTGTCATTAGTGGTACTATCCATCTGTATCCAAGTGTAATTTCCCCAGGTAGGAAGCATTTTCCAGCTGGGGATTGCTGGAATGCGATTCATTATAGCTGCTTCTTGCGCATCCAGAGGTCCCTCTGTTGATGGTGGAAATAAATTATGACAGAGCTGCTCCCAGGGACAGTCACAACACAGATTCGGGATAACACACATTCCTTCTTTTTGTTGGCATTGATTGTGAAAGGGAGATGATTAAGCAGCAGTTTTCATCTCTCAGTTAGTTGAACCCTAATAAATCCAGTGAGAATCGCAAAGCAAGCACCAAGTCACGCACATTAGGATAATTTCACAACTACTGCCTTCTAGAAGGAGAATCACAGCTGCTCAGGGGAAGAAACAGTCCTGTCAGCTTTTCTTCTGTGAAATGGCAATAGAAAATCCAGCTCTAATGACCATGTTCCCCCTGTGACCACCTACAGAGGTGCCCACAATAGCCCATCACTCACCATCTTTAAAAATTGACCACTTCCACAGCCTTCCACAGAAACATGTCTGTCAGGTGAACTTCCACAAGGTCTAAGCAAAGAAAATTATTGAAAAATAAGCCTAATATGAAAACATTTCTGTGAGGAAAGAATTTAAACACAGAGAGGGCTTCTGTGTTTTTTAATAGGCCTTGTTTCACCTCCCTTTTTAAATAATCTCCTTCACATGTCTCAAAAATATTCTTTCAAGAAAGGTTGTGAGATGGGACTGCTCCCCCAGAGCAAATTGCCAGTCCTGGTGGGGTAAAACTGGAGACAAACAGGACGATTTCCATTCCACACCAACATGGTGGTCAGTGGTGAGGTCAGAGAGCAAAAGGGCATGACTGCCCTCGAGCACAGCCAGTGTCTCCTGTGACCCACAGAGTCTAAAACAAGAGTGGATTCCACTTCTGAAGAAGGTTGTTGGATATATTTAATCCCTTTTTCCAGGTTCACAAGCACTGGGGACTAACCAGGATGACTCAGGTGTCAGGGAGGTCACCAAGTCTGGGGTATTTCATGGCACCTGATTCCTTGCTGGAAAACCCACTGTGAGGTCACAAAAATATTTCATGTCTTCTTTTCTGGCTTTTCCCCTATTGCTTTGCCATCTGTTAATAACAGGGCTGTTCCCAGGAATTCTTCCTCATTGCACAGACATAGATGAAGTGGTCTCATCCCATGCATGAAGTGATCTCATACCATGCAAAGACAGGGCCACAAACTCTGAAATGTTTGCTGAGGTCTTTAGGACAGGTCTAATCCTGGCAGGTCCAGCCTTAAGACCTGCTCCACTCTCCTGCTTTGTCCATATGATCACTGGACCCAGATTTAATTGGAGAGGGAAAATGAAGAGAAGCATTTCAAAAGATTTGGAACAGTCCAAGGGTCATTTTCTTTTTTTTTTTGCTCAGAGTTTAGTAGCATAACAAGAAATTTCTGTAAACCAGAGAGATCTGGCAGATTCAGTCAAAAAATTTTGTTTCTTTTTGGACTTATGAAAGTTTTATTAAAAGAGAGAGAGGTGCTTAAGTCTCTGAGCTCCTGGCTAGCACTGAAACCTGGGCCATGGTCTCTGAAATGCTGGCACAGAAAGCAGAAATGCTCTTGGGTGGAGATTGACACAGAGGGACTCAGAACTTCCCTTTACCTGAGCTTCCAGCACCCCAAAGCAGCTCCTTTACAGATGCATGAGCATCTCTGTATTGCAGTCTGCATTTTAATATACCCTAAAGGCAAATTTAATCTCTTTGATTTAGCTTTCCTTCAATAATTTAGTCACACGCATCCTTACACAACACATCTACTCACTCACACACATAAACAAACATAGGACTGAAAACCTATGAATTAATCAAGCTATTTTCCTGAAGACTCTGAAAGAATAAAGGAAGAGAAATTGTAAATGATATCTCTATTTGGGAGGCATCTGGATTTTAGCATGATGGGGCCATGAAAATATATAAATACCTGAGATGAGAAGGAAGAAGATGAAATGAAATGGATAGAAATGTTTGTGCTGTCAGTAAGATGAAAGAATAAAGTTGTGGGTGCAACAGAAAATGATTCTTTAAATTAGACCCATATCCTCAGCATCATATTTAATATTGTTTCCACAAACCTGCCCAGAAACTATTCCTGCTTTTTTCAAACTTGACCCTAAACTGCTCTTTTCTGCAGCGAGTGTCCAGTGCATAATGTGTGACACCCTCAGGTAACCAGTGTGTCAGACAGCAGCCTAAGGTGGACCCAGGACCTGCATTCCATTTGTTATGTGGCAGCACTGCCCACTTCAACATTGACAGTTATTTACTGACTATTAAAATGCTTGAATATATTTTAATTATAAGCCTGTGGCTTCAAGTTGTATTTATAAAAAATAAAAAGACATTAATTTCTATTTTGTGTATTACTAGCTTAAATTCAGAATGAAGCTCCAGGCAATTACTACATTTAAGTACAATAGGATTCTGATACTTTAACTCTGACCTGTCTCATTCTATCAATATTCTCTAAATGGTTATTTCCTTTCCCTCTATACTTTCAAACCACAGGTACACAATCAATGTGTAAAATGAGCAAAGTGGAGACTGCACTTATTTTTCTAGTAAAGCATTTTCTAAAGAAAGAACAGCAATGATTTCAAACTATGCCGAACAAGTGAAACTAAAAAAAACACTAAACTGAAAAAAATGAAAATGGTTCCCTGAGAATTTTTCCAGATTGCAAAACTCATAAAATAGCTCAGAAAAACTGTTTAAAAAAAAAAAATCCCAAAAAACTCTAGGACTTTTGTAAGTGATGGTGACATGCAATGGCATATGGCACACACTTTGGAGTTGGAAAAAACCCTTTTTTGACCAAGGAAATTACAGACTTTTCTAGCAACAGAAACAGACACTTCATCAGACAGGCAGCATTCTCCTTGTAGGTAGAGAGAAGATATCATCTGAGAACTGGCATCCAGATGGGGCATAAATTCTAGGCAGCCTCCAAAGCAGCCAGTATTTTAATGTCCATTGTCTGATGCAGAAACACATTTACAAACGTTGTGCTCAATTTCTGCCTGCACAAACAAAACAAGCATTTGGAACTTATCACAATGTACAAATAAACTCCCAAATATTTAGTCTAAAACTGTATTAGTTATTTGTTTGGTTAAATAAACAAGAGCCAAATTCTACCAATGGTTCCATTAATTCTATCCTGGTTCTACTGGACTAGAGAAGGGAACAAAGGTCGGAGTGCTCTGGTCTGGATGTTTAGAACTCCGATTATGGAAATGAGACAAAATGTTAACAATCATGAGGAAAGTAACACTGCCTTATCCCTTTATTTTGCAGCCCTCCCTTTATCTCTTCCCAGTCCTTTCCCTCTCTAATCTGCAGAGGTGATCTTTTCACCCTGTTAAATCATCCTTATCAAGCCTCCCGAATGCAATAACCTCTCTGGCACATTACCTATCTTTTAGGATTTGTATTTAATATGTTGTGTTCTTCTTTCTTTTTCTCCTTCCTGGGAGGTTACTCCAGAGCTCAGGATTGTTGGATTACTGATTGATTTCACAATTACGTTATGCTATGGGTTGTCTTCATCTGTGCGCCTGAGTGTTGCAAAAAGTAAAAAAGAGAGAAAATATCCCTTTTCTCTTCCTCTCCCACACACATATAGACAGAGTTTGTTTAATCACATGCACATTATTTCAGATTGGAAAACCCTCAACTCCTTATAAAACAGAGAATTCTGCACATACCAGACTCACCAGGTGAATGATCCTCTTTCTGTCCATCACCAATTTTGTTCCTGTGTTTTAGGATAATTTGTCTGCTCCCTGTGGAATTAAGACTGTCTACCAAGTCCTAGCAATACTTTTCTGAAGTATAAAAATGGTGCTCAAAACTGTAGTGGTGGTAGAGAACCCCCTTGAGGAGGGAACTGTCCCACACTGTAGCACTGGTTTATATGTTTATATATATTATTGGGAAAGGAGGTGTGAAATGAATGCTCAATCCACTCGAAAAGTCTTTTGTCCTCTTGATTTAGTGCAGTTTATATAAAACTCTCAGGTCAGTGTGGGGCTCCAGCAGCTCCTGGTGCCTCACGACTCTCTGCACAGTTCATTACAAACAGGGCTAAGGAGAAATGCTGTTCTGCTCGAGAGGGAGGGCCAAGGTGACTTCCCCTGATGGACACAGGAATCAATACTGGGTGACACAAAGAACTGGTTCTTTACAACGAAACCAAGATTTCAGACGGCAACTGCCTACTCAAAATTGATAGTGAATGTTTCCAGCAGGAATAATTTTCTTGTTAAACACTTAGTATTTATAAGACAAACATATCAAAGTGGGTTTTTATTTGGATTGTTATACAGGACAGAAATAGGTAATGGCTTTTAATAACAAATTCCTCTTCACCAGAAACTTGATTGTATTTGCAAACTATTAGCATGAAACAGCTAAAACAAGCAATGTGAAAACAGTAGAGCAATTTATCTGGCAATAATTCATATATATTTCTCTTTCTATATTGATACACATGTTGGAAGTTCTTTATCCTTCAAACTCTCATGCCTAGGCTCATTTTAAGGCAATGAAACCTTCTGTGCCTTTGCCAGACTGCTGCATGCAGTGTTTAAATACAGGTGGCACGGCCAGGGGGAGGGAGCTGGCATGCAGTGCCAGCCTCTGATCCTTTGCTTCAGTGGTGTTTCCTTCCCACTTCCCCAGATATTCTTGCCCAATCCATCTCATCCTGCCCCCTTCCCATCCCACCGTGATCCTGCAGCACCAGAGCCCTCAGCCCCAGCTGTCCACCAGGGCCCTGCCTGTGCCCTGGGGCACCCTTACCTGTTACCTGATCAAACACCACCTCACCCTCCCCTTCTTTATAACGCTCCTCTGGGGCTGCAGGGTTATTGTAAAGGCTTGACAGTCAGTTGAGCTGCTGTTTTTACAAGAGCACTACCCCAGCAGAATCATTTGTTTCCATTTTAAAAAGACATGTAATAATAATAATCCACTGCACACAATCTCCCCATACAAAGTGACTGGCAGAGAATCTCAGGGAGTGGATCAAAGCTGTTCTTTACAGAGCAGTGACTCACTGAGGCTCTCATGGACGAAACCTCTCCAGGAGGGCCCCAGGTCTGTGCTTGGGACAGGCAATTCCTGCTGGCTGGGAGAGCCACACTCCTAGAACACTGTTATTCCAATTGTTAATGACATCTGCAAAAGGATATACCCTGAATTTATCCTTTTGCAGATATGGGCCTCCCTCTGACCCCATGGAGGCAACACAAAAGGACTGAGCCCAAAACTCACCCAACCTGCACCAGAGGAACAATCTCTGATTCCAATAAACACAGTGGTAGGAAGAGAAACACGGGGAATTTGGCTCAAAGCATGGAATTTCCATTCAATATATCAGACTTTCCTGTACTTTGAAAACAAAAAAGCACTTTGGATTTCCTTAGTATTTCTTATAATATAAGCAAAGGCTCAACAGCTCCCCAGAAGAAATGAATTCTTTATCTTCACATCCACAGGGCTGTAACTGGTGCTTTTTTAATTCATTGACAGTCTTCCTATATGATTAATTAATAGCATTAAGAAATAGAATTTTGGTATTTTTACCATTTTTGTGCCATGTTCTGCAGTGAACTGTAGGGTGGTAATGCAAGAATAATTTAGAGATATATTAGCATAATAATTAGAAGCCTAGAAGTCTTTATAGTGTTTTTAATATTTATGCTTGATAAATATTGCTCTATTTGTCAGTTTATGCAGTATAAAGTGAAACTTAATGTAAAAAGGTTATTAGCATAAAATTAGCATAATGAATAAAAAGCAAAACACAAAGGTAATCAAAAATAACAGAGGTTGTTTCCTCTTGCCTCTCTCAAAGGACATACTTTGCACCCAAAAAATCTGTTTTCTGGAAAACAAATTCCATTTAAATTAATTATGAGGTTCCATTATAGTTGTGAAAAATGGGTACCTTTTAACAGTTCTTCCAGAAACTGCTTTTTTGTCTCTTTCAAACTTCTTCCACACAGCCTAGCCACCCAAAGAATGAGAACACTTTAGTCACATGCCTTAGGAAAAATGAATTCTATAAAAGCACATTTGCCCAGTGTAACGAGACCATTTAGCTCTGAGTTAGGGGTGATGGGAAAATGTTTAATGAAACAAAGAAGACAAACTAGATTCCTGCCTTCAGACACTACCAAAAAATGGCAAAGAGCACCAGACAAGTGACAGTGTTATCTGTACCAAGAGAAATCAGCCAAATAGACACTTTTGAAATCCAAAATTTTAGGGAAGCACCACATTTGCAGCCCGAAGTTGCATTCTCCAAATTTCACAGAGCCAACTGAGATAGCAGACACCTGCCATTACTGTTGCTGACTTGTACAACTTCCTGGTGCTGCTCAGATCCCTGTTTTCCACTTCATTCAGCTCCAGTTACCCAAAGTTTGGCCAGTACTAGAGAAACCCGTGGCTTTATAAACACCTCTTTATTGGCCAAGCAGGGGTGGGAGTGAGAGAGAGAATGGGAAGACTCCAAACCATTCTCTAATTTCCTCAGATATGACCCACATAAGTTTTATGAGGGAAACATTATGAGACTGGTTAAATCTGGCTAAAAGGGGCTTCAAAACTATTAATCCATTATTCCTTTGGAATAAATACAAGAGGCAGTTAAGCTTCCCTCTGATAGCACAAGCTGGAACAACAGCAAACATCTATCCTGAAGGTACATCAACACTCAGAATTAAGGCCTGAGGATGGAAGAATATCACTTGAGTGGCTTTGAGAAGATTTATTGACGTGTGAAAGGCAAAAAAGGGAGAGCTGTGCACACAGACTTCTCTAGGCCCTCACATTTCATTCTCTGAGGGAGACAGGTTGCTTGAACTAGATCAATGTCACCTCCACACCCTTTTCCTCAGCCCTGACACCAAGATAGAACCCAGGGAGCAGCCCGTGGGAATCACAGAATATTCTGAATTGGAAGGCATTGTCAAGTCCAGCTCTAAATTGAATGGCCTGTATGGGGATTGACCCACAGCTTTGGTGTTACCAGCACCATGCTCCAATCCCTGAGCTCATCTCAGGCTCAATCACTGCAGCAGCCCTGTGGGTTTGGAGACTTCCCAAAGCATTCCAGCCATGTCCCCACTCCTTTGATGCCTTGTGAAAAGACAGATACAAACTCATTCTGGGGATGTGCCCACTTGCTCCTCAACACGTGCACAGGTTAAAAGCCGTGAAGTGCAAAGCCAGGAAGCCGTGTGAACACTCAGTGGCTTCAGCCCCTGTGTCACCTTCCTCAGCTCAGCTCTCC
This sequence comes from Dendrocincla fuliginosa, assembly GCA_035047845.1. NCBI lineage: Eukaryota > Metazoa > Chordata > Aves > Passeriformes > Dendrocolaptidae > Dendrocincla > Dendrocincla fuliginosa. Next base: position 1,076,666 of record JAWWMO010000022.1, read on the forward strand.
CTGTTGCCTACAAAGAGCTCCTGGCACAGCCCCCACCCTGGCTGGACACTGAGCAGCCTCCCTTGGCCCCTCCTCAGGCTCCAGGCGGAACACAGCTCTGACATGGTACATCTGCACACATGGAAGTTTCTTCTGACTGAACAAAATGATCACGTTCCTGACATTTCTCCTGTAGTTGGTACAAGGAGTCCAGGTCCTGGAGTCACTCACAAAGCCAGATCTCCTTGGCAACACATACAGTAAAACATAGCTTGGAATTACTGCTTTTTTCTAATACTGTTATTTTCATGGTACCCCCTATAGGATTAGTCATCGGGAGGAAATGGTTGGTTTACGCTGAAAATCTATGATCCTTCTCATAGCCCCAGCATTTGTAAGATATACTAATTGCCAATGTAAGGATTTGGGAAGGGATCTGGAAATAACAGAAATAAGCCTTTTAACAGGCACAGTAATTATGCAGACACAACAGATGCTAATAACAATTTTCTGTGGAAAAATGAGTAAGGTTTAAAAGTACAATAACAGAGAGGCAGAAGAAGGGTATAAGGGGGAGTGGATGACATAGACAATGTATGTGTGATCACAATTGCTAATTTAAAAAGAACTTTCACACTAAAATAATTTCAAAACCATCTTCTCAACAGCAATCTGTGGGCTTTTCATGCTATTTTCCTGCTGCTTGTTGCCCAGTTCAGCTATTTACCATTTCTGTTTTCTGTCATAGGCAAAATAACAGAGCAGGTGTCCCTCCAGAGTCTTTAATAGCTGCTTACGAATAATTCTCCCAGAATTATTGTGAATACTTTCAATATTTGTCTCGAGCATCCTGGTAAACTCAAGTAGCTGCATACCACATTTTTCCAAGGGCTTCCCAGGGGCCGGGTGCTGTTTGTCACCAGTGTCCCCAACTCCCAGTGCAGAGGTGGTTCTGTGCCAGCAGTGCCTCAGTGGACTCCCATGAAATGCACACACAGGACAAGAGACAAGGCTTCAAATTACCCCCGAACTCAGGGTTTAATATAATGAGTGCTGGAATTCAAGTTCACAGCTCCACTTGTGTTAGTGCTAGACTTTCTGTAAAGTTCAAAAAATTGTTCATTAAGATAATTAAAGTTCTGGGCCATCTCACCCATCAATCAATCTTTTGTCTGAGCACTTAACAGTTATTGCTGAATAGACTCTGAAATAACCCATTAACTCAGCACAGGTTTGCCAGAAATTATAGGTGCTTTGAGATCACCAGGAATGAAAGGTGGCCCATAAATCAAAGGCATTGTCATCATCTGATGCTCCCAAAGTCTTCACTGGAGTTACCTCAATCATTAAGGGCTGGCATCACAGCCATTTGCATTGGAAGCTGATCCTCCAATTTATTCCCAAGATAAAAAAGGGAGGTGATGAATCTGACACTCCAGCAAAGATTCTGGCAAGGGATCCCAGAGACAGAAGTGTTTATAGAGCTGTCCTTCAGAACACAGCAGGGAGTAATAAACCTGCTAAAGAGATTTTCAAATCAAACCATTTGTTCCCCAAATGTTCCCACAAAAAACAGCTTAGCAAATCCCATAGCCCTGTGGAAGGAAGATTCACCCCCGTGCAGACAACATTTGGGGTATGATGCCTCCTGCCTCCATCAGCCACAGAAGCTACTCAGAGAGAAATTGCTCAGAGCACTCTGTATTTAAGTGTACTGGGCTTCTGTCAACTATTTAATGACACGTTGGCTGTGCAGCCATGGCAGCACTCAAGGCTTAGCTTGAAACCAGGCACTGCCAGCAACTTGTCTGTGGCACTTTTGAATTTAGCATGAACCAGCCTTTCAATAGTTGGGGTTTTTTTCAGTTTCTTCACTGAAATTTGCAACTAAAACTAAAGGGAATCCTTTCCATCACAGCTGCCCTGGTAATGCAGACAAGGTTCTCCAGCACAAAGGAGATTTTGGAGAGAGATGTACAGGCAATGCCACAATCCAGATGCCACCTCATGGGAAAATTTCACAACAATTTTGAGAGTGCTGTGTTCACTCCCACCTGCTGTGGGTTAACCCTGGGAGGGCAGAGCAAGTCCCTCAGTGCTCTCATATTGCAACTTTCCCACCATCTAGTGGCTGAAGAGTTACAGATAATAAAAACTCTTCACAGTCCTGCACCTCATGGAGCGGTTTTTAATTGCTTTTGTACATTACTAAGGCTCCTTGTGTTTTAAGGAAAGTGCCAAACAAAGCTACTTTACAGCTGTTATTTTCTGCTTCAGCATCTAAGTTTCTACGTTAAAAAAATGTCTCGCTCCTAATGTAACTTTTACAGGAGGCAGGAGCCCAGAATAAACCCTTATGTCTTTGCTAACATAAGAAAACAGGAGCTTATTCCCAATGGGGTGTCAGCCTCACCAACTTCTAATACTCTAAATTAAGGAATTGGTACCTAAGTCACTGCTGACTGTGACACTCAAGAAAGAGAGGATGAGTATCACAACAGGCAGATCATGTCCAAAATATCCCAGTTTTTGGGAGACGTTAAGGCAGCTGTGACAGTGTGTCCCTGTCTGCTGGGCATGCCCTGGTCTCATCCAGGGTCTGGGACCTCACTGGGAGATGCAGGGGGAGCTGGAACCTGTGGATTTCTGCAGTTTCGTTTTAACATATCCAGAGATATTTCTGGAATGAAAAGTTCAATTACTGCTCAGTGCTTTGAGAAATGTGTCCCAGAGATGTCAGAAAGGACGCTTTTAACTTATGGCAAATGGTCACTTTATATATATCCTTCAAATAAGTGCCCTAAATCTGTTCTGTGACCACACACAAAGACTGGATATTAGCATTTCTGGTATTTACTGAGACTAATTTGGGGAGGGTTTGCAGAAAGTTATGAAAAATAAGAAACAGATCTAGCTTTCTGTCGTTCTCTGGCAAACTCATCAAGAATAGCACATGAAATGCTTGGTCATAATCTATTCTGTGACAGATTTTTGCAGGAGTTAAAAAATAAAAAAAAAAAATTGTTTTTCAAAGATGTCTCAGTAGTTTGCAACGAAAGCAACACAGTGTGAGCAAACACCCACTTTCTTTTGTTTTTCCAAGTCAACAGGATCACACCAGTGGCTCTCAGCTGCATCCCTGTAGTGAGAGAAGCACTGTGAGGCAAAGACATTTTCCATGGGCTATGCCACCCACAAAAGCTGATGGTACCCAAGTGCTCACCCCAATGGCTGAGGCTGCTTCAGAAGCCAGAGCAGCATTACAAATATCACTCTGCTGTATATGCATTGTTCATGTTAGAAAAAAAAAATTGGTTTTAAAATTCTCTAATTCAACTCTTCATATGGAATAAAAACATTTAACCACCTTAACAGTAAAAAAGCAGAAGTTTTGCTGATCCTATAGGAGGCAGCTCCCACCTGAAGCGTAACAGGTACAGTGCTGTTCAAACACGTGCCACCAGTCTGGGGGGAAGGTTTGGGTAACTCCATCTGCAGTATATCCCTCCACAATACATATGTACTCTGGACATCATCCTCTAGTCCAGAAGTAACACAAGACCCTCCCCCTTTTCTAGCTGAATATAGAGGAATGTTTAAGGGTGCAGTCAAAAGCAGTCCTTGGCAGTTTGAGCTGCTCTGGACTCCCACAGTAGAAGTCACAAGACTACTTTCTGTGGTCAAAACTAGTACCGAAAATTATAATTAAATATCCATATATCCCTTTCTGCTGCAGATTTTTTGCAAGTCTATAGCATTACTTGTCTGCTTTGCAAAAGAAATTGCTTGTACTTTCAAGAGTCTCCTTTAGAATTCTCAAAACATCAGTTTCTGCCCTTACATTCAACTGAAAACACACAGATTCCCAGCTCCTCCTGCCCTTCTTTCCATCCATGACACTTCCATCTGCTTTAACTGATACTTCATGACATTGCAATGCTCTGTGCTAACATTTTTTTGGCAGTGGTTTAAATGCAAACTCCACTCTAAAAGTGAGACCTGGGCAAGGAAATACATTCACTTTTTACAGAGACAAGGGAAGAAAAGAACAGCCAGAGAGGGTCCTTCATTTAGGGTGGTGAGTGTCATGCTTAGTACTATTTTGATTTATTTTCAATAAAAGATTTCAAGCATTCTTCTCCAATAGTTATGGGGATGTGAGAAAAAGGGATATCAGAAATTATTGCAAATTAAATATTACAGATAAGACAAACTCCTGCAAGCACATCTTGGTATCTTACACATTGTGTATCATAATGTGAACACCTCCTATGGTAAAAATAACTCAGGGTATCCAACCCTTCTGTATAACTGACAGAGATGTAACTGAAACCCCTCCACAAAGCTTTTACCAAAATCACGGGAAGAACAGTTCAGCTTCAAGTCACCACTTGAGAACCTATAAATATTAATTCTTCTGACCACTTTGCAATGTGTATTTGGTTTTTTTTCAGGGTTTTGGCATTAACTGGCCATGCAGAGCAGGGAAGTGTGAGTGCCAGGGACTCCCTGAGACTGGTCTTGGGTGGAGGATGCAGCTCTGGATGGTGCAGGCAGCCTAGGATGTGCAGGCAGCTCAGGATATACAGGCAGCTTGGGATATGCAGGCAGCTCGGGATGCACATGCAGCTTGGGATGTGCAGGCAGCTCGGGATGTGCAGGCAGCACGTGATGTGCAGGCAGCACGCGATGTGCAGGCAGCTCGGGATGTGCAGGCAGCACGTGATGTGCAGGCAGCACGCGATGTGCAGGCAGCTCGGGATGTGCAGGCAGCTCGGGATGTGCAGGCAACTCGGGATGTGCAGGCAGCTCGGGATGTGCAGGCAGCACGCGATGTGCAGGCAGCTCGGGATGTGGAGGCAGCACGGGATGTGCAGGCAACTCGGGATGTGCAGGCAGCACCTCCACCCTGAGCACAGAGGCAGCTGCCAAGCACACACGTCCAACACCCACCTACATTCTCACTCAGACTGCCCCAAGGTGGGGTTTACCGCAAGCCAAAAATCACTAAGAAAGAGACCATCTTTCCTGAAATATGCAGAAAATCATCTCAAAGCTTCTGTCTTTAAGCCCATGGGCTGTTTGCTTTGCTTTGCTTTGCCCATCCCAAGGAAGGATAACACCGATATCCCAAGGAAGGATAACACCGATATCCCAAGGAAGGATAACACCGACATCCCAAGACTGCCCCACTTTGTTCTCCCTCCAAGTCTTGTTTTGCCACTGGGGCTGAGGGAAAAAAGAGGATCTGATTTAGAGGCATCAAAAACCAAAATTCCCAACAAAATTCCCAACAAAGAAACCTGGAATCTGGGAAGCTGCCAGACAACTCAGCCACCCCCTCTCCACTCCCTCACCAGATCTTTGGAACAGCAAATGCTTCTTCTGAGCCACTTTTGGAGCTCTCGTTCCTGTCAGCAAACAAGGAATTCATCAGCAGTATTTTCTGGTTTAAATAATAGATAAAGGACCCAGTAAGTTGTCACAGATAGTTCATAAACCAAAAAAAGTGCCAGAGCTAATTTAATAAATTATTCATTCTGGATGATTTTGCTAAATCTAAAATACAGTACATATACATATGGGAGGAGAGAGAGAACATTTACAGCTTTTGCACATATTTTAGAAATGTTCATGTCAATTGTATATAATTTTCAAGGTTAATGGCTTTTTGATACATAATAATGGAACTCCCATTTATTGTACATACTCTGGTTGCAAAACCTGCTTCATTTGCATAATCATAAATTGCAGTCAAGCAAACCTCAGCATGTGGTTATTCATTTGATGAAAATGTAAATTTCAACTTTATTTTTGTTCAGTTGCATCCACACTGCATTTACTGAACAGGAGAAAAAGCATTTTAATTTAACCAACAAATTCAGCTCATTACAACCTCCTAAGAACATTGAGTAGCCCAGAATTTTGTAACAAACTGTATTTCTAAGCAATAATTTACAATTAACTTATCTTTTTATTTTATGTTTTAACACCTAGAAAAAGTTACTGTGTTTATTTTCATGCAAAGAAATTCCTTTTAGAATGTCAAATTGCTCTGCTCTTTTACATAGAAAATTAGTGCAGCATTAAAAAGAAAGGCAATCAATTAAAAAAAAAATGGAGACATTTGAAGCTAACATTAAGTGAAATCCTTGATACAAATAGATTCTTGTGCTTGGGACCTAAAGAAGACTCTGATGTAAAAATGAATACTCAGACCAACTGGTCTGCTTACACAACTGAGAATCCTGGCCTGGGCTGTGTTGGGAGAGTAGCTAAAAAAAGAGTAGCTAAAAAACTAAAAGGAGTAACTTAAAAGAGTAGCTAAAAAGCTGAAGTCTTTTATACTTGCAGACTGGATTTATTACATAGAGACATGCCTGAAAGACAACTGTCTGATAGAAGCCTTGCATACAAACCTGATTCAAGAGCTTTAAATTTTCTCTTTTAAAGTCCAGAAACTTTGGAGCCTGCAGAAAGAGTGGAGGGAATTCAGCTGTGCCCTCCTCCGGTCCCGTGCCCTCCTCCGGTCCTGTGCTCTCCCTGTGGCTGAGGCAGGAGTGATGGCACAGTCAGGGAGAGCCCACTGGGCATCTCAGAGGGGCATTTCTGAGCTGCACACACAGCAAGGGGAGTGCTCAGTGAGACTAACAGGGACCGCTCAGCTGGCTGAAATTAATTTGCTCTGACATTATAACTACTGCATCTAATTAAGACGAGTCCATGGTCTTTATGGAAGAGAAGCAAAGCTCAGAAAGGTGAACAAGTCCAAACATTTCGAGATGATAAAAGTGAAATTTCTACTGAAGCAACTTTGGATTTAATTAAAAATGTATCTGATAATCACAGTAATGGGCCTTATTTTAATAAATAATTTTTATTGAATATCTTGTGAAAATTGACCTGGATTCCATTTCTCTTCAGATGTACCACAAGTATAAGTAATTAGACTTCACAAATTGATAAAATTTAGCATTAGAATTCCATGCTTGCTTTTTTCCTCCAGCCATTCTCTCTGTCCCCAACAAACAAGTGGACTCCTCTGCACGGCTCAGCTGCAGCTATTTCTTCTTACTTTAGAGTAGAAAATCTCCAGCACCAACTCCACCACAGCCACAGATGTGCAGAAATACTCCTCCTTTCCATCCAGAAATATTCACTGGATGGAAAGAGACGATTTGGGACACTTGTTCATACTGTTTGATGCCCCACAGCTCAGTCAGGCAAATAACTGAACATCCAGAACAATTAGAAATATTTAGTGCACACAGAGAGCCCCTCAGTGGGGATAAAGGTCAGTCAGTGCCTGTGCAGAAAACCTGATCCGCTCATGACAACTGGCCTGGATGGAAGAGAGTCCACAACCAAAGCTATGGGCACACGGGATCTGCTCCCTCTGGGACCCACAGGGATGTCCAGCACAACAGGGAAATGCTGGATTTCCTCTGTGTGCTCTGCAAACCAAAGGTCAGCACAAAACTCCAGCATTACAAGGCAAGAGCAGCCTTTGTTGTATCTGCTCTGATAATGTCAGAGAGAAAGGAGCCAAGACATTTGGATTACAGCACAGGGGACAAGCCAACACTTGTAACAGGACCAAGTGTTCCTGCCAATCCCTGGAATAGCTGGCTTGGACAAATGGAAACCATTCAAAACAGGAGGGTGAAATATGTCCCTTGTTATGCCTTTGCTCCCAAACTGATGAGACTCACAGTCATAACTTTGTGGTAGTTTGCGGTTTCCTTTGGGCAGCTCATTGCTGAGTTTCATTTTCCTGACTTACCTCATTAAATCCCCAGGTATATTTCTGGCAAAGCCAATGGATTTTGATAACTGCTGTACAATAAAAATATTGATTACATCTATTTCCTTGGTGGAAAAAGTATTTTCTGTTTTCCTAGAAGTGATAGTTCTAAGCAGATTATAATGAATTTAGAAAGCCAAAATCATCTCTGAAGTATCTTTTTGTATGTGTATGTATATACAAACATCTATTTACCTACAGGATTCAAAACTCTAGTCCTCTGTATAGTATAGTGAGCTCATTTTCCTGTCACCTGAAGTAAACTGGGAAGAGATATGACTGATACAGTGGGAAATCTGTAGAAAGAGGGATCCCTCCAAGAAACAAGGCAGAGGAACAGCCTGGCCAGCTGGAATTTCTCTCAATGGTCTGGCACAGCATGTCCAACAGCTCGTTCTCAGGGTCCTTGCTGGGCCTTTCCAGGCTGCTGTGCTGAGCCTCACACAGGGCTCACAATTCCTGGGGCTGCCCTCCAGCCACACTCCCCCTGGTTCTCAAAGCCAGGCACACTTTGGGACGGTCTCCCTTCAGAGCCAGAGCCATCCTCTGTCAGGAATTCAAATCAGGTAAAATGAGTGGCACCTGGAAACTGAGTGGATTTCTGTGTACTTCTCTGTGCATTATCCTGTAGAGAGCTGAATTGCTAAATTTCACAGAAAACAGGCAGGTGAAACAAAAAGAATAGCTCATATTACCTACTAAGCTCTCACTTTGGAGGGTACTGTAATTTTGCAGAGTTCTGAGTTCATCTCCATATGTTCTAACTCTAAATATCTCCTTGTTCGATTAAGACAACTCAATTAATTTGATTTTTGTCTCAGTTTCTCCTATGTATGACATGACATTATTATTCTGGGCAACATGGCACAACATAAAAATATGGATTAAAGAGAAAATGAGAACATTACAAAAATAATGTACTATAGTTGACATCAATGCCAAAACTGAAACAAACAAAATATTCTCTTGGTGTTTGCAGTAGCAGCTTCAACCATCACCAGGGGATTAAACAACATCCTGGAAGAGTAATTCAACCAGTGGCTCAATAACTTAACTGAGGAAATTTATTTAATGCTTAAATTTCTTCACCCCATGAAATAAACGCAATTTCAAGGCAGTAAAGCCAACTGAGAGGTCACCCATTGATTCCATCCCCATCCTCACACATGGTGCCCCAAGGCAGTGGCTTTGTCCCTGTGTCACTGGGACCCTGTTTGCCTGCATGGCACTATGGGTATCAAATCTGGGGTTTGAGGTACTGCATGATAATGAAATAAAAGCCAAACAAAACAAAACCCTGGCCATTAATTGCTGCACTTCTGGCAAACCTGATCAGGAATTTCAGCTGCAAACTCAAGAGCTACCTAATGAAACAAATGTAATTGCTTGGAGAAAATGGAAGCAGAATTCTCATGTAAGACCACCAAGAAATGTTTCAGCATTTATATACATAAAACACCCACGGTGAAGTTTTGTCTTTGTACTTTCAAACAACCAGGGATTCCTTTTAATTATGTACATAAATAATGGATTGCATTCCTTTTCTTATACTCCATTACTATTATTTCTTCATTTGTTTATAAATTATTTGCCAGGTTCATTCTGGAAAGAAAAAGGATGTTGTTTCCTCCAGAAAGTCTAGAAATCAAGGAAAACAGAAATAGAAAAGGGAGGGACACTCTGTACCAGTTTTACTGCTTTGTGTCCAAATAGAAAAAGAGGACCAGGGTATAAACTTTGTTCCAAATTGAAAGGCAGATCCCCAGCTGGTACAAAATGCAGCTCTGCCAATTGACCAGATACAACTGATGATACAGCCCTGGATTTTCAGCCACCTTAACAAATGCTGTCACAAACTCATTCCACAAAACCCAAAACCAAACAAGAAAAAGCAAGTTGTAAATTCCCAAGGAGGAGGACCAGAATGCTAAATGCCATATCACCTACACATTTGTTTAAAGTGTGAGGTCAGGCCCCAGTTCTGCATTAACAGCAGGTCTGACTCGGTCCCTGCAATGCTCTGGGAATGCTCTGGACTGATAAAGTCCTTGTGAACTGTCTCAAATTATCACAGATATAAATTTCACTGTTCCTTTCTGCTACACTCAAGAAGAAATTGAAAAGCTTGTTTAAAATAAGCTGCCAAAACAAGCCTATTTTTAAATGTAATAAAGAGTATTCTGTTGGTTATTACCTTGAAGAATTTTCATGCCCCAAGACTATTGAGGTAGTACAATCACAACTGAACGTTAGGTAACAGCAAGCAGGGCAATTATTCGAATGTGACCTCTGTTTACCTTAAAGACAGGTTTTGGATTTTGGATCCTGCTTTTATTGAAATGGGAATTAATTTTTTTATTTTTTAAATGTAAAGGATTGTACTAGTTAGGACCATGGAGACAAATACATTCCCTACAGCAGCTCACAGTTCTTGCTATAACAGCACATAGAATAAAGCCAAGCTTCCTCAGCAAACCTAAGATGATTGGAGAATCCAGGTTTCCTTTAATATACCAGTATCCTTCATCCCTGCAGGAATATAATACAGTGGATGTGGTTATGTAGCCTGGAAGCTTCAACCAGGGAAAAAAAAAAAAAAAAAAAAAAGAGATAATAGAAAATACAATTGGCAGGCTAATTTTAATGAAGTTGTTTCACCTTTACCCCAATGTAAAAATGTGAGCTCTTGAATAACCATCTGGATTTACATAGTGTGAGTCAGAATATAATTCTGTGACCTATTCACAGCTTCAGCATCTCATCAATTGTAACTCTCTCATGAATCACACACTTCAAGCCTACTCATCTCAATTGTAGAAGCAGCTTCACTGGGCAGCACAGACATTTGAGGGGAGACAAGGTAAACTTCTTGTTTGTGTTAGGCCTGCAGGAGGATCTCTCACAGTCTGACTCAGTCCAAAATACTCATGGATGAGGCACTTAAATTCAGCCATCTTTTTAACAGTGGAACAGAAGTGGTACTTAGATTCTTCAGTGCCTTCCTCCCCATAAGGATCCCAAGGCACCTTCACACAGAAAAACACATTTGTTACTCACGTATTTTAAGTAAAAGAACACTTTTAAGAGACTTGGACTTTCCCAGGACCAAGTATAAAAAGCAACAATTTTCACACTTGAGAAATGCAAAATCTAAGGGGTTGTAGACAAGAGGATCTGGGTTTTCTCAGTTGTTGGGAAAAGTAACTATTCAACACATTCCAAGTTAAACCAGAAGCAGATATTAGCAATCTAGGAAAACAAAAGGCCAAATCAATGCATTTATAACAGCTTTTTGTGTGAGCTCATCTCAGAGATCTGATTTCAGATCTACTGTGCTCAAAAAAACAGAGGACAAGTAAAGCTTCCAGACAAAGAAATAAGAAAGAACTTTATGCAAAGATCATTTGGCAGGCATTAAAATAACCTTATTGACAGACTCAATATTTGCCATAGGCAACAAAGTTAGAGGCTTTAAGAGCCAACAAGAAGGCTTCTGGCCCCAGCTTCTGTTCCCTTGATTGAGAAGAGACAAGTACAGAGACTTCCAGAAAAAGCAGGTATTTTTGTATATAAATTCAGAATCTGTGAGAGGGATCTGACTCATGTTGGAGACTAGTTCTCTGGCTGCTTGTACTTGGCCATGAGGTGCACATTTTTCTCACATTTTATGGAATTTTTGAGCAAAAATAAAATTTCCTATTAAGCTACAGAATCTCCTGGGAATTTGACAGACATTTGAAACTCTCTGAAAAGTTCCCTTGGCTCCTGACACTTAAGCTGCATAGGCAGGTAGCAGTCCTTGGTGCAACACAAGACAGCCTCCACTACACATCCTGTTCCTGAACCTCCCAAAGACTGATGTACAAACCTAGCACAGACAGGAAGCTCTGAAACTTTAAGTATTCTTAATTACATCTGAACCAGACCATATTCCAACAAAGCAGCCCCTGAAATCAAGGGCAGCCAGAGCAACAGTGAGGATTTGGATGTTCATGGTGCATTGTGAGAGAGAAAGGAAATAGAGTTTCCTTTCCTAAAGAAACCTTGAGTTCCTAATTAGAGGGGCTGTCAGGCCTCTGCAAGAAAACAATCAAATGTAGGGTCTGTAAAATATCACCAGGTTCTTTCCAGCAGTTTATATTCTCCATGGGCCTGATCCAATCCTTATTCAGGAAACATTTCACAGCCTTCAGGCATGTTGCTATGCAGTGATCTGTTTCATTAATCCAGAAAAATTCTAACTAGGAACACAACACCCTTTGATAATACCAAAGCACAGCAACAAAGAGGAATGTTTACTACTGTCTAGTGAGCCATACATAATATAGCTCATCATCAAACCTCCTTCCTGCAGCATCAGTGAAACAATTCTGCATTACCCCTTGCATTTTCCACAAATGTCAGAGTTCTAATAGAGAGAACGGAGCCAAAATAGGCATTGTGCCACTGAAATAACAAATGTGCCCAGCAAGGGTAGCCAGAAAGCTCATGTGTATTTTCACACTGAGCCCAGAACAGTGTTGAGTCCAAGTGCTCTTTGTGAACTGCAGGAAGGTGGCCCAGGCTCCTTTCACAGGAGAACTGTAGGTTCAAAGCAAACATCACAGAGGGTTCCAGTGCTTTGCTGCCCTGCTACAAAGCCAACCTGGATCACACCCTGGAGGTATAAAACACCCACCTGGAACAGGGGATCCTTCCTAGGGCAGACAGGTGGGCATTGGGTCTGGCTATGGTCTATTTCCCCATGTAACTTGTGTCATTTTTTTAATATAAAGACTGTTTCTGCTCTATAGCATTGAGCAAGACATTTAAAGTTGTTATAGTTTCAAACCTCAGTTGGAATTCCTTCCAAAAAGCTTGGAGCCAACACCTTAGTGTCGGTAAAGATGGTTAACAAAGGGCACAATGGATGTGCATATACTGATGCTTTTGCCCGAGCCTTTTGTTCTGATCTCTCCCCAGTCTGGGAGGGGGAGGAAAGATGGCCTCGGGTTGGGGAAGGGGTTGGGGTTTCTGTGCTTTCTGCGCAGGTCAGGAGCTCAGCTCTCGACGGAGTGAGGAGGACAGGGGACACACACTCCGATCCCGGCATCACTGCATAGCCTGGACTGTGGGTTTTTTCCCCTTCTTCAACTTGACCGTTTTCATCCGTGAGCGATCATGAACACCACAGATATTGTCGTGAGGAAAAGAGGAGAGAGAGAAGCCACTCTTTCCTGCCCCCTGCAGAGATGGGATTGTTGCTGCTTTTCTTTCCGATTTCTCACGGGAGCTGACCTGGGAACTGCCCTCCATCACCCTGAGGGAGAGCCCAGCGAGCCGGGCGTGACATCGCCACCTGCTGTCCGTAGATATAACTGCAAGCCCTGAGAGAGAAGCCAGTGGCTGAGGCGCGACATCGCCACCTGCTGTCAGTAGATATAAGTGCACCCCCCCCCTTTTTTTTGGGGGGGGGGGTGGTAGCCAAAGGACCTTTTAACTGTTTGCTTTGTTGTTTGAGGGGAGGGGTTTATTACAAACTGTGGTTGTTTGGTTCTTTTCTGGAGATATATATCTATGTATTGTGGTTAAGAACTATTATCCTTTTATATATTTTTTTTTCCTAATTAAAGTTCTGTTTTCTAAATTTAAAGAAGGATTATTTCTTGGCCAACATAGATATCTTAGTTCTCCCTTGAACTAAGACAAAAGTATAGACTAATTGCAAGTGGTAGGATGATTAATATAAGAACTGGTTACAAATCAGTTGATTATAAGAAAAATACAATGTTTTATTTCATATGTTTAGCACTGTACTATCTCTCTTCACAATTGTACCTTAAGAGTACTTTTGCTGAGCTATCTTTGAAAGTCGTTTAATGCTAAATTGCATTTTACCATCTTCCCTCAGACTTAATGTATTTCAGGCACAGAAAAAAACTGTCTTAGCAAATGCTGCAAACCTTTCCCTGTGGTGAAACTCTTTCACTTCTTAGTTTGTTCATCTGTATAAAGGTAACTTCTAAATCTGTCTCCATTTTTACACCCCCTGGTGACTGTGAACTTGCCCAACCCATGCTGTACCCTGGCAGTACAGACAGAGGCAGAGCAGTCCATGGGGTAGGAGTTTTCGAAGTAGCTCACCCTGATGGTGTCCAGCATGTGTTGTGTCACATATCTCAGAAACCAACCACAGGAATGGTTCTCTGCCAGTGAGGCAACAAACAGAGCCTGAAATTTGCAACCTGTGAACTGTAAAACCATTGCAAGCAAGTACAGACACAGCTGAGATGACACGTGGTAACATCAGTGAGTCAGCTCTCCTGGGGACAGCAGCACCAGAGAGCAGGAGTGCACAAATGTAAGAAATGAGAATACACTTCAGGTTCCTGCCTTTCAGTGCCCAAATGGCAAATTATGGAGGCAAAAGAGAGAAGAGAGTCTGGTGATATTTCTTGGAAGCTTGAATCGCATTTAGTCTGTGCTCTCTTGCATTTACATCTCATGAATGCTCTAAGAAACCAATCTGCCAACTAAATGTCTGCAGAAACTGCACATTTTGATTAAATACTGGAGTGCTTGCAAAAAAATGAATTCATAACTCAGAAACATCAGCTATTAATGATGGAAATCAACTTAGAAGTTTTATAGTCTTGGAACATCAATCACACGACTTCTAAGTTCAATCAAAAGAGTCAGTGCAATTCAATTTAAGTAAACCAAGCACTTGTAATTGATTTCTTACGCCTTTAATTTGCAGATACAGATTAAGATTTGTTAATTGACATGATTCAGAGAAAAATTAAAAAGTATATATCAGTTGCTGACAACTTAAAAGGAGAAAAAGTGCTGAAAGAGACTAACATAAAACAGTTACTTTGAATTATAGATTTGCTCTAGAGCATCTCCTGGGACACATTCCTGGCTACCCAGGATGTACAGTTTTGTTTAATAAATTGAAATGTGCTGGAATACAAAATCCTGTATCCATAAAGCCTGCCCCTTCCGACGGTGTCTAGGTGGCTGGGCACATCTCCTTACTCCCATGCTGTAGCCAGGATAAAGTACAGCTTTATTAAAGCTGATTCTGGCTCTGGTGTTTTTCAAACATGCACAATGCAAATATTTCCTGCAGGAGCTAGTTCTGAATGATTAAATCAGGCCTCTCCAATGCTGACAGGCACTGAAAAGATTCAATAAAGCAGAATCACTCCAGGCTCACCCATCCTCTGTTATTTTAAAGGGCATGAGATATCAATATCACAGTATTATAAAACATGCTGAGCTGGAACAGACCCACCAGGATCATCAAGTCTAACCCCTGGCCCTGCCAAGGACCAGCTCCAAGAGTCACCCCCTGTGCCCCAGAGGATCATCCAAACCCTCCTGGAGCTCTGACAGTGTTCACAAGAAACACATATGTTGCTGCTCACTAACTCCTTACTAGAACTTTTCTGATAGCCTGAAGAGCCCCTCCTTTAATAGTAAAGAGCAGACAATTGTGAAGCTCAGGGGTTTTCTGAGCCCCAGGGAAAGCAGAGGTGTCCAGTGAGCACCATAAGAGATGGGGACTTGAAACATGGGCATCAAATTCTAAGCAGTACCATTTGACCTGCTGCATGGCCAAAGGGGAACCATTTCAGCTGGAGGAGAGGAGACTGAGGGGAGACCCCATTGCAGGCACAACTTCCTGGGGAGGGGCAGAGGAGGAGCAGGCACTGATCTCTGCTCTGTGGGGACAGGGACAGCTGGACAGCACCCAGGGAAGGGCTGGAGTTGTGTCAGGGCAGAGTCAGGTTGGATCTCAGGGAAAGGTTCTTCCCCCAGAGGGTGGTGGGCACTGCCCAGGCTCCCCAGGGCAGTGGACACAGCCCCAAGGCTGCCAGAGCTGCAGGAGGGTTTGGATGATGCTCTGGGGCACAGGGGGTCACTCTTGGGGATAGGCCTGGGCAGGGCCAGGAGTTGGACTCGGTGATCCTTGTGGGTCCGTTCCAGCTCAGCATCTTCTGTGATTCTGGGATTCCCTCTCACCCCCCTGCCTGGTCCATTGGCATGGGAGAGTGCAGGAGGGGAGCGGCTGCTGAAGCCGCCACAGAAGCCTCCAACTCTCTGCATCCTCCAGATTACAGAATGCAGGTGAGAAACACAGGGAATGCAAATCCATTTCCATCTCTAAAATACAGCTCCATCAGAAAAACATGGTGATGTCACATTTGGAGTCTTTGTGTGCTGAGGAGAAATGGAGCCCAATCACGTGTGTCAGTACATGGTGTGCTTTGGAACAGCCAACTCCATCTCAAACCACCTGGCATCAAAGCATAGGGAGGTCAGTAATTCCTTGCACCAGAGGGAGGACACCAAATGGAATTTCAGAGCTTCACAAGAACCATTTCTGCCCTCATGCCTGAGAGAGCTGACTTTGGGCTCATGAAACTACCAGCAGGACATCCCGAATGCAGTTAAATCCCCTGAGCTGCTTGGAGTGTTTTTGTGCTGGGTAAGTGGCCAGAGAGATTTCTATCAAAACATCAAAACACTCCAAGCTCTTCCACATAAGTGGGCTCCAGACCTCTGCAGTGTCAGTGACTCCAGGCACTGCCACCAAATCCATTGCCACCAGTGCTTTCTAAAAGTATGGATTTTTGTCTGAAATAGAAAGTGTGCTCCATGCAATGTCGTACTGCCCACAGAGAGCTTTCTATAAATCCCAAAGCAAAGCTGCTGTCACAAGTCCCTCCGAAGCAGAGACCAAGTTTTGGAAAATATCACAGTTAAAAGATTGCACATATGCTTATGAATTGGGCATTTCCCGCCCCCTCTTTTTTCTTTATCATTAATGGCATTTATTTTAATGAAGGTTGAGTAGGGAAAGAGGTGTCCCTTTTATTCATTGTTCTTCATCTGAAATTTTAACTATAGCTTCACAACTACACAATTATTATGAGATAGGGATGACTGCAAACCCAGAGGAGGAATAGTAGAAGGGATCACTGCATTCAAATATTCTGTTACTCTGCAGTATCCTAAATATTTCTGATTTAACAAGCAAGGACAGGCAAAAGTACATATGTCAAATAATCTGAATTTATCAAGTTTTCCATGAAATGCAAATGCCCTCAGAGGTGAAAGAGTTTTGATTAGGAGATGCATAGCATTGTGAAGATGCTGGATATGCAACATTTCTCAAACTATCTTCAACAAAGTACTATTTTCTTGTTATAAATTCTCAGAAACTCTGACAAACTGCACTGCAGTCATGGCATACTGTAAGTCACTAACACTGTAATTAGCTGCTTTATAACCTAGTGTGACTATAGTCCTCAGCTGTGAGATAATGAAATAAAACATTTCTAATATTACTCTCACAAATATTAATAAGAAAAGTGGATATATTAGCTTTCAAGAGAACAGAAAATTAGCCTGGCATGGAAGCACTGGGGAAAAAAATGGAAAAATTATTTCTTTTTGGCAGCAATGAGGAGAGGTCACAGCATGAGAAGGTAAAACACATCTGAGGGATACAAATTTTTTGATACTTTTCATAAAATAACAGTCCATCTTTCTTCACCTTTCTGCCCATACCACTGCACCCCTGGAGCTTCATGCCCAGCCAGGCTGAGGAAGAGAGAGAGATAAAGCTGTGCCTTCAGAGCCCCAGCCCTGCCCTGGCTCAGGCTCTGAGGGGCTGCAGGACAAGCACAGCCCCAGGGTAGCCCTGCTCTGGTGGCACTGCACTGTCACCCAGCTGTGCCCAGCACAGGCACCAGCCCTCCCCATGTGTGAACAGAACACACACCCCAAAGTGGACAAGTGAGAAAGATGCTCCTGTGGCCGAGGCACTCGGCTAACTCAAGGCATTGAAATCCCAGAATCACCGAAGATGCTGAGCTGGAACGGACCCACAGGGATCATCGAGTCTAACTCCTGGCCCTGCCCAGGCCCATCCCCAAGAGTGACCCCCTGTGCCCCAGAGCATCATCCAAACCCTCCTGCAGCTCTGGCAGCCTCGGGGCTGTGCCCACTGCCCTGGGG
>JAWWMO010000022.1:1094559-1126339 GCA_035047845.1 Dendrocincla fuliginosa
AGGGGCAGCCACAGCTTCTCTGGGCACCCTGTGCCAGGGCCTGCCCACCCTCCCAGGGCAGGATTCCTTCCCAATATCCCATCTAACCCTGCCCTCTGGCAGTGGGAAGCCATTCCCTGCGTCCTGTCACTCCAGGCCCTTGTCCAAAGTCCCTCTTCAGCTCTCCTAGAGCCTCTTTAGGCACTGGAAAGGGCAATTAGATCATCCCAAAGCCTTCTCTTCTCCAGGCTGAACAATCCCAATTCTCTCAGTCTTATATGATTTGACTCACTGCTTTTATTTACTTTGGAAAGAAAATTACACAAAATTTCATAAACAGCTTGAGGGGAAGACTTTATTTTAGTGATCAGCTGCATAAAACTTCCTCTATCTTGCTGACTGAACAGGAAAACACTCACCATTTTCTTCACATCAGTGCAGGGAAGTCACTACAATTTAAGCACCACCCCAAACCTCACATTATATGCTCAAAAGAACTTTTTGTGATTTTTTAATGGTATTTTTTACAATTAAACAGCCAGTAGCAATCCTTCTCAGGGGGAATGATGCACATCTGATCCTCGCTATGTCATCAGTAAATGTAATTCTAATTATCAGAAACTGAGCAGCCTGGATAGTGTTTCACACACAAGGGATGGGCTGATCACACAGGATGTTACTCGAGCTCCACTTACACAACTACACCTCCTCCAGCTTTACACAATGATGAGCAGAGCACAGTGTACTCCTCTTGTACCCAGGCACAGCTGCTGGACTGAACACTGGTCACAGCACTGAGGTGAGCTAAGTTTATTGTCTAAGAAGAATGTGCTAGGATGAAACATTCTGCCTAAATAATTCTGCTGAAGAATTTTCTCACTAGAATAAAACAAGTAGTTTCACACACAGTCAGAATTAATCCTGCAGTAATTAAAAGAGAATAAAGAGAATAATATGACTATGAGTGCATGTATGCATCCCACTTTCTTTTAAGGAATTCAGGGGAAAAGAAGGGGGATCTCTCTGCCCTGGAAAAGATGGAACAAATAGCTTAAGGGAGGAAGGATCCCAAACTCCATCCAAGCTGTTCCTGCTCCTCCTCAAGGAGTTTTGACCATGGGAAGGGGGAGTGAATCACAGCATTGGTGGTTGCCAGGCCAAGCCCCGTGACTCATCATGAGCCCCTGAACAGCCCTGGTTGATCCTGCACCTCCTCCAACCTCCTCCATCCCACGTGAGGGCAGAAAGTCACACAGCCACAGGAAACCTGGGCTCCTCAGGATGACAGATGGAGCTCCTGGAGCAGGTACAACAGAAGGCAATGAAGCAGACTGGAGAATGGGGCACCTCCCTCATGAGGAAAGGCTGAGGGAGCCAGCGCTGTTCACCCTCAGGAGGAGACACTGAGAGGGCACCTCATCAGTGTGGATAAATATCTAAAGGGAAGGGTCAGAGGATGGACCAGGCTCTGCTCGGGGGGCCCAGCAATGGAACAAGAGGAATGGGTAGGAACTGATGCTCAAGAAGTTCCACCTGAATATGAGGAAGAACTTCCTCCCTGTGCAGTGACCAAGCACTGAAACAGACTGGCCAGAGAAGGTGTGAGTCTCCCTCACTGGACATAGTCCAGAGCCCATCTGGACACACTCCTGTGTCATGTGCTCTGGGATGACCCTGCTGGAGCAGGCAGGTGGGACCAGATGACCCACTGTGTCCTTTATCATAGAATCAAAGAACTACAGAGCATGCTGAGTTGGAAAGGACCCACAAGGATCATCCAGTCCAACCCTTGGCCCTGCACAGACGCCTCAACAATCCCATCCTGTCCCTCAGAGTGTTGCCCAAACCCTCCTGGAGCTCTGGCAGCCTTGGGGCTGTGCCCACTGCCCTGGGGAGCCTGGTCAGTGCCCACCACCCTCTGGGGGAAAAACCTCTCCCTGAGATCCAACCTGACCCTGCCCTGACACAGCTCCAGCCCTTCCCTGGGTGCTGTCCCTGGTCCCCACAGAGCAGAGAGCAGTGCCTGCCCCTCCCCAGGGAGTTGTCCCTGCAATGAGGTCTCCCCTCAGTCTCCTCTTCTCCAGCTGGACACCCCAAGTGCCCTCAGTGTCCTCACACGCTTCCCCTCCAGACCCTGAACAATCCCTGTGCCCCTCCTTTGGACACTCTCTAATAACTTCATGCCTTTCTTGTATTGTGGTGCCCAAAACTGCCCCAGTATTGCAGGTGAGGCTCTCTAGTCTGCCATGGACTCTCTGGTCCATCTTAGCTCTGCCATGTCTCTCTATTGCTTATTTCCCTGCAGGACAAGTGACTGACCATTGGGTCACTTTGTCCCCCAGACAGGCTCACTCCTCACTCCCTGTCACAGAGACTCCCAGAGCCAGGATTCCAGCAGTGCTGGAGCAGAATAACAACCAGGATGCTGCTCAGGGGGAACTGACAGCTACACACCAGTGAGGATTAGAAATTAAAAGAGAAGGAGAGACAAACTATCTGCTAGCAGCTGATAATACTGCGGGGGAACAGCAGGAATAAAACACTGCAAAAGAGTTGTCAACTACCCTCTCTTCTGTGGTGGGATTAGTGGAAAAGGTTAGACTATACATTAACCAAGAGTCATTCTAATGATGTATCACTCCAAGGTTTTCGTAAAATTAATCTCTCCATAATAAGACATAATACAGGTTTCATGCATACTAGGTAATTAAAGAGCTTGATGAATAGATGAAAGAGTGAATGTTCTGGATCCTTAAACAAATCACAGCTTTAAATTTCATTAATTTTAAATTTACTCCAAGACCTAATTTAAAATTGGCAAAGCTTCTCTACCACCGAAACCAGAAATCATTAAATAAAATGGAATTGTATTATTTATTGTTGTCTCAGGCCAATAAAATACATCAACTGACAATATCAGGATGGCAAAAATATGACAGAACTCTACAATATTAAAAATAGTTTGAAAAAATTCACTGCAGCTCTTGGTTGAAAATTTAAACAAGAAAATCTGTTCACAGCTACTTCCTTGGCCTTTTCATTCGTTGTCCCCTGCCTTGGACTACCACACTGAAAGGTTTGTGATAATTTAACCATCATCTGCTACAGCTTCAAGGGAGGGTAAGGCAAAGAAAGACAGTACAGATTCTGTGTAGTTTTTAGGCAAAAGAAAACAATGCAAGACATTTCCTGAAGTCAACAGAGGATTTCTGAGTGTGTGCAGCACTCACATAGCAGGGCCTGAGTAAAACTTCTTAAAGCAGTTCTTCGAGGTCTCATATTGTAATCAGAATAAGAACTGTAAAATGCAAATAGGGAAAGCCACAAGAGAACAACGACTCATAACTGGGAGAAGAGTAGGTTAAAATAACTCTTTTACTATGAAATCAGGAAAAAAACACTTCACAAGTGATTGCAAAGTAATCTAAGAACACAGCGTGGCAATTAACTGGGGGCAGATCTCCTGGTTGGTACCTCGGGCCGCCACCGAGGTTTACCAGCCCAGCACGCCAAAATGTGCCACCTCAGCTGTCCCAGCACCACCTCCCAGCCCCTTCTCCAGCCCTGCTTTCAGCAGGACCTCACTGAGTCAACAGGGAACTTTTCTGTCCAGTTCACTTTCTGGTGGCTCAGTGAGCTGAGCTCGCCAGGGGCACCCTATGCAGCAGCATTTGTCACGCATCCCAGTGACCTTCCCCATCCTGCACGCACCTCACTACCCCATGGGCACAGGCAGTGTTTCCTCCTGCTGGGCATAGGGGGTTGAATTAAGATCTAGCTCTGAAGCAATTAAGTGTCCTCCTGTTTATCAGAAATACAGGAGCGATTAAACTCTGCCCTGGTGCTTTTTGAAATTCAAGTCTAATACTGTTTGTTATGTCTGTTCCTTTTGAGATTAGTTGCTGATGTTTCTCCCACAGATGCCTGAAGAGAAACTCTCTACATAATATGCATTTACACAAGAGTAGGATAACATAAACTGCTCCTATTCCAGAGCCTTTCCATGTTCTGCGCCCTTTGTTTTAAGTCTATTTTCTTTATTTGTTTTATTATTCTCAGATACTAACTTTCCATATTTTTGCTTTTCCTCGATATGTCACCAATGAAAGTGAACAATTTTCTGAGCCTTTTTCCTCATTCTCTTATGTAAACCAATATAAAAAGATTATCTCCCACTGTTGACATAACTCTCTCCCTCATCCCAATGCAGCAGATGAAGGGAGAAAAGCAAAGAGTCTTTTCAGAAGTGGCCCCTGCTGGCAAATATCCAGCTTATAGACTTCCTATTGTTTTGCTAACAATTAGAAGCTTGAATTATCAGCTTGCTAGAGCTGCATTTAAA
This sequence comes from Dendrocincla fuliginosa, assembly GCA_035047845.1. Lineage (NCBI taxonomy): Eukaryota > Metazoa > Chordata > Aves > Passeriformes > Dendrocolaptidae > Dendrocincla > Dendrocincla fuliginosa. Next base: position 1,098,881 of record JAWWMO010000022.1, read on the forward strand.
GAAACCCTTCTGGGTTTCATTGCTGGTAGTCTCTTTTATTTGATAACAATTCTCATTCCTATTTAACAATTTCTCTAAACTGTGGGACTAATGGAGATTAGCAAGGAAACCTTAGTGCAACACTGGGTTTCAGTGGGCACCACTGCCTGAATGCAGCTCCCAGTCTTGACCGGAGCAATTTTATATTCTACAACTGGAATCAAGCAGATTGACTTCCTAATATCATGAATAATTCCAAAAAAACAAACATTTGGACTGCCAAAGGGACCAAGAAACACAGAAAAAAACACTGATAAACAAGGACAGTTAGAATCTGTGATGCTCATGAGACATGTGAGCAGCTTCTTGCTGAAACAAGAGAAGCTGCAGGTCATCTATGAGTACTTAAAAAAGGTATTTGGGAGTTGTGACACTAACAAGAAAAAAAATAGCAAAGATGGATTGAAATACATGCTCTGTGGACCTCCAAGCAAAATGTTGAAATCAGAATTATTCTATGATTTTCATACCTGAAGCACTTTAATAGGGAATATTAGCATGCTAAAAATCCAAATATAAAGCACAATTCTGCTTAGAGGCCATGTCCAAGTGTGGATAAAGAAGAATCCGTGTGTACCCCAACCTTCCTCCACTGCCAAAGAACAAGTATTACTTGACCCCTGCTGCAATGTCTCTCACATATTCACATCTGACACACAATTGCAGTGTCGGGGATCTCTGAGTCTTCCATCCCAGAGTGACAGAAGGGAACAGTCCATTACTCGTACGGTGCCATGAAATATTCCTGGGCTGAAATAGATGGAGCCAATGACGTGTGTTTTCATAAGGGCCATTAAAAGGAATTGAATTCTGAACCCCCCATCTTTAACTAGCTAAAATTGCATGTACAATGTGGCATCAGAGCCAGGCTGTACCTACCTTACTGCTGGTTGTCTTGGACTGAATCCAGGCAAGAGCATGGTTTTAATGGCAGATTGAAATAAGCAGCTGGAAAGGTTTTATCTCCCTTTTGATGGAAGAATACATCTTCTTGCCTTCCCTCAACCCAGAGGCTCTATTGGATCCTCACAGCTGTCCCTCAGTGCTGCAGTACCAGTCCTACTGAAGATTGATTTTTATCCTTCTGAGTCTGATGACCTTTGCTTTCCAATAATGAGACCTGTACCATGCTTTTTACTTTCACAGACAGAACTTCTCTTAAAAGTTTTAGTTGTGGCTTATCACTCAAATAGCATACACCACTGCTGGGGTTTGTAGTCTAGGAGTTTCTAAGTTGCATTGAAAGAGTTGTATTGATTTTTAAAGGTCTGGCAGAGATGGCACCTATTTTGCTATGTAATGAGTTAGCAGTTGCAGACTAGAGAGGCACATAATATAGTTAATCTCTTTTCAAGCAGTTGTTAAATTGTTAGCCAGCATGCAGTAGTTGTATGTGGATGCTTATTATTCTATCAAAAAATACTGTATTTCATTCTAGTTTGCTTGGTATGAACAGTTCACAGCATATTCTTTGTCACTTAATTTCCTGTGTACATTGTGAACACTTCCAAAAGCTCAGCAGGGTGCATTAGAGAAACCTAAAGAAAGAACACAGAACATAATCAAATTACTATGTTAGACACTGTTAGATGTCTTCAAGTTGAAACTTGTATGCACTGATTTTTACAGCTCTCTTTTTATCACATCAGAGGAAATCAAAATAACTCATTAAGTCAATTCATCCTTTTTGCTGCATTTGTTGGTCATGCAGGAAACTGCAGCCTGTGGGAGGGAATGTGAAGAGGGGCTGTGCCAGCATTGTGGGCAGAAGAAGGGCAGGGAGGCACCACTGCAGCTCATTCTGCATCCTCCCTCCCCTGGTGCCCATGGGGGGACTGGGATTGTGCTCCCCTGGTCAGTGGATGTAACTCATGTGCCGCATCCCCCATTTCTATTGAGGTGACATCTGTCCTAGGGCCACCAAATCTGTCCCTTGTTTTCCTCTTTGTTTCGTCCATCATCCATCTTGTGTTTCTGTGAGGAGACATCAGCAATTGTAGAGCCTGAGAGTTCATTTTCAGGCACACAAGGATCAGCAAAGCACTTCCAGTCCCCCGGCCTTTCCTTCTCAGTTTAGCAAACAGGGACTGTGCTGGAGGAAACACATCAACAGTCCCTCCTATCCCATCAAAAGAACAAAAATGTATCTGAAAACTCCTCTGCTGGGAAAAATTATTTACTAGAACTTATATCTTTTGACAAATAAATTATGCAGCTTGAAAATTTACGATTAAATTAGGATGCAGCCGATTATTCTCTATTCACAGTCTGTTTAAATTTCTTCGCTTCAGGAGGTCTTGACAAGTCTTATGTTCACTGAAAGTATTCAATGCTTTTATGCAACCAAATCTCAGCTTCCCCCTTTGCATTTTTGTACCAATATCTCTGCAAATACACCAGGAGTTCCCCAAAATTATGATGAAGAACAGTCACTGCAAAGAGGGGCACATACACAGCAAATGGAAAGATTTTAAGTAAACCTTCTTAGAGTATTGCAAATACAAATTCTGTGTGAATGGCCCTTTGCCCACACTGCTGTTTCCTAGAGTTCAACACTGCACTTGTCTACTGGTTGCAATGACTTACAGTCAGATAATGAACAACATTTACTGCTAATTACAAAATATTTTGGCAAATAATTGTACCACAGTTTATCTCCATGTTCACCTCATGGCATAGCCAAGCAGAATTCATCAGACAACCTACACTGGTTGTTGGAAGAATGAGGTGAAGAAAACAGTAGAAAAGAATTGAAGAAGCTGCTTTAAAATAGAGAATATTAGTCAAAGAAGAGAAAGCAGCAGATCAGAAAGAGACATTTTGGATTTCAAAGGCGCTAAGGACAGTGTAAGGCTAAAGGGCTGAGTCTGAGCACATGCCTTGAAAATGCCCTGATTTTCAGAAGCAATAAGTACCTATTGACACGCTGACATCTTGGCATCACCTGGCATGCTCCTGGCTGAAAGTCACACTCTTACAAATGAGAATAAAGCAAGGGCTTTCAGAGATGCTACATTTTAAAATCTTGGCCTAAAAGCCAATGAAAGAAACGCATAATCACAGTCTCCAACCTGTGACTCAGGGAGGTCAGAGTCCACATGCATGACTCTTCATATTTCATGAGTGAATATATCTGACAAGGGATCTCACAGGCTCTCCTACCTTCCTCTTGGAGGCAAAAGGGTTTTCCATGAGCCAGGCTTTATCTCCACTGTCCCTTCTGCCATTCCCCTCAGCTAGACTGTGCCAGGATTCTGGGGAACATTAGAGGGAATTGTTCTCTTGCAGGTCAAAAGCAGCTGTGTTTGCATTGCCCTGATTGGATACATTTAGCAATGATGGCAAGTAGTTAATTATATCAATTATTTAAATCAAAGGCAGGAATGTCTGTACACCAGCTGGAGTAGGAGAGTTTATCCAAAACCCATCACTGAGGAATCTGTAACTTTGAATTCAGTCACTGAAAGAATTGGCAATGAATAATGTGAACTGACAACTATAACACTTTCTGTCAACAAGTTATTTGGAAACAGGCTATAAATTTCATTAATTTGTTCATTATTTGTGATCCTTGAAGAACTGTGTTGTATAAGTAAACTTAAATTTACAATTAGTTGCTAAGAATGCCTGTTGTTTATTACATGTTAATGAAGTGACATGTCTAGCTTTCCAATCAGCTGGAATTTTGGAAGTTCAATTGCCCAAAAAATCAGATTTCCAGAATGTTACTCCTACATTGACTGCAGTGCTATTTATAAAGACAAATACTTATGCATGAGCCACAAAAACGTTATTCTCAATAATGGATTGTTATAATATAACATAAAAAGTTTTATAACTCTTTCCTGAATTTACTCAGTAAGTAAAATGTCCTGGGTTAGGCTTCTATGTGACATAAAACTGAGTATCACTTTCCAGTGCAGAAAGATCTTACAGCTTTGAAGGAACAGGCTCATTCTTCTCAAAACCCATGACTCTTATTTATGTTTTTTCTGCTTCTTCCTAAGATAGGAAACCATATTTTTTGTTTCAATAATGAAACATCATAAAATCAAATTCTAGAAAATTGCTTCTATGATTTTTATGGTCTTACATCTATAACCTCAACACGGAGAAAAAAAGAAATCAATGCCTGAATTCAGAGCAGATGCCTGACAGAGTATTTTATTGTTCATAATGCTGAGTTAAATTAGCTCTGGTCACTTGTCCCCAGGGAATACTAACCAGTCCCAGTCTATATGCAGACTACAAGGACTGGGCTGTTATCAGGCAGATAGTTTTCTAGAACATGTACCCTAAAAGAGAGCAATAAGCCTTGTCCATCATACTGTAGTTCATTGGAGTTCATCCCAATAATTCCACAGCAGCTCCTTCTTTCACAGCAGTAGAGGTTTCAGCCATTGCACCAGATGAAAATTCTTACTTCTCTCTTGGACTGCTTAAAACAAGAATAAGTGCTTATACCTTTTCTTCACCCCAAAAGTTCTGACTTTTAAGAGCAACCTTGGGCAGAATTATTGTCAAAAAGCAGTGAATTGTCAAATTAGCAGCAAACATCTACAGCTCCAGATGGACTGGGAACCCATGGCAGGATTCAAACACAGTTTAATAAAATTTCAGCTTAAATTAAAGGAGAGCCTGTGCTATTTGAATGGCACGTCATGAGTGTAAGCACTGAAAGGCAAAGCAAGGGCTGGCACCTACAGCCCTGCAAGGCTCTGGTACGATTGACACTCTTTTTGCTGCCAGGAACCTTTTGGCTTTATCAAAACCACACATACCAGCCCTCCAGGCAGGGCCAGCTTCGAGCAAAATGAAAAGCCTTTGGTGCACTGAGCTTGAACCTTCCCCGAGAACTGAAAATACAGAGCAAATGGCAAACCCATCAAGGACATCAACGACCAGGGCTGGATTCTGCTGACTTGTTTCTCTGGATGGTTTCTCTACACATCATTAGAGCAGCTCAAAGGTCTTTTTCTCTGTGTGCTGTCAATAACAGGAAGAACAAACAGCAAAAGTGTAAAACACCTCCCACACACACATCCTGTGTGGTGTCTCCATTTGTGTAGATGATTGTCTATGAACAAGGACAATCACCACAGCTGGTGGATCCCTGACTGGAGTCTGTAGAGATGAAGGCACACCTTTTTCAGATAACAGACTTAGGAAATCTTCCCTGTCTGCATTTATAACAAACTTTAAGACACAACCTCCCGCCATTTCCTGTGGCCTGTGCTGACCCACTTAAAGCTGAAGTCTGCGTTTTAGGCTGGCACTATAAGTTCCCCAACCAACACCAGAGGTTGTAACACCATTTTGCACAATCCCAATTTGCAAATTCTCTGTTTGCAACACTTTACCTTTCCAGAGTGGAATCCAGAGTAGCCACAACTGCTCATTTACAGTAAAGGCTGTACAACCCTTAAGGTTCCAGCCTGTGCCTTGCAGACACCCCATAATCATGACAAAGATCCAAATGCTGCCACTGGCACATCAGCTTGAATATATGCTGTTTAGATTTTGCAGGTTTCTTACCGCATAATGGACAAAAAGTTTAGTTTCTCAAGTCAAAAGCCTGCAGAGGATGAACTTTCTCCATTGCTGTGTAATGAAGTCAGCCTGACATGGGCACTCCTGCTCAAGGCTCAGCTCCTGAGCAGATCCTACACAGGTATTAAGGAATTTATGGAAGAGAGAAGTCAGGCTGCAGAGGCAGCAGGGTAGGGACCAGCCAAGGGACAGGTTGGATTTGGGGATTTGTTTATTGGTTGTTGCATTAAAAATATAAGTTTCGCTGCAATCTTTTTAAAGGCAATTATGTGGATTACACACCCTGATTATCTACCAGAATATTGTGTTAGAAAGAAAGTCCCCTTGTGGCCTTTGCCCAGCTCTGAAACGATCACAGGACCCGAGAAATCCACATGCAGATGTTGAGAATGGAGAAGGACGGGGAAAACCCAAAACAATCACCAAAGAAAGACAAAAGCAGCCAAGCCTTATTTGTAAGCACAAAAAATGAACTTTGAAAGCTTTTAATGATTCCTGTTGGTTCTCTGTGGTATAAAAACCTGAGAGACTTTTGCTCACAGTTGCTGATGCACATCCAAGTCATTGGGTACTTATGTTTAGTGCATAAAATGTCTTCCTTAAATGCATCCCCAAACAAATCTCTTAACACAGCACTTCTAAAATAAATATTCTATTGTTCTGAATGCAAAGATTTCATTTTTGTAGTCTCATTGGCACATAATGGACCAAGAGTTTATTATCCCAGACTCCAGTGCCTTCAGGGAATGCACCTTCTACACTATCCCTAATCTGTTCCAAAGGAAACACAATTGCACTTGTAAAGTACAGCATTATGTGACAGCAGTGATGAACCATAATTCTCTTTACTGGATATTATTTATGCTGCGGAAACAAGAGAATCGTGGTTTCTGGAGGGACTATGAGGATCACAAACCAGGCTTTTAATGGGGCATTTTTATTACATTTTCTTTTCTTAGTCTTTACCCAATCAAAGTTGCAGATAAGAAAATAAAATAATGTTTTTATGTCTTCTCTCAATAAAAAATTTTATGATTAGATACTACACTGTGAGGCATTCTGATGCGCAGCTGGCCATTGGGTTGATACACACTTGGCCAATATATAAGATACATAGAGCTATAGAAACTATGCTGTTAACCTCTGACCAGGATTACTAAAATGACCTTATTTTTTTAGCACACAGTGAATGGGAACAATCAGTTTCTGCCATTAAAGTAATGTTTACAGCCTTCTTTCATTATTTTAATTTCATGAACTCTGCTGTCTGATGCCTTGGGGCAGAAAAACTATATGTGGCTGGTGTATATTTGACAAAATTATCCTATCATTTTCTAATGGTTCTTGCTTAGATGTGGAATGAGTCAATACTGCTGGGAGCACATGGTGCTGGGGCCCAAATCTTCTCAGAAAACAGAGGAGGACAGGAAGTGTCTCTCACATTTCCATTGCCATTCCAACCTTTTGCTACACTGGCACCTGGCTTTGTTGAAGAATTTATTTGTTGCATAATGAAGATAAATTCACTGCAACAACAGGTAGTGTTTTGTTTTGCCTTTTTATTATTAACTTCTCTAAAGAAGAGATGTGATAATAATAAAATGACAAAATAACCTGTTCATTGTTGAAATAAATGGGACGTATAATACATCAGGTAATGGTAGTTAATTATATGGCTGACATACATAATGTCAGTTATTCATTACTACTCTCAAACAGTCACAATTATCCATACTTAAAAATATTGGCAATCATATAAATAGGCTTAAGGAATTATAATAACAATATCTTTTAATAGTAAAAAGGTAAATAGACAAACTGTGAGCATAGTTAAGGGAATAGACTTTTGGAATGGAAATTATTTCTGAGTCAGATGGGCTTTAAAGTGACATGTTTTTCTGCCAGTTTCCACAGTCCATTTGTAGCACAGTAACTGGTGAAGGTTTTAATTGACTATTACAATTAGTCCATAGTTTCAATAGTCTGTACATTTTATTATATCCAAGTTCATCATCAAGCGATTGGGGATTAGAAGCAAACTGCTTATTTAAGTAAAGCATTGTTCCTTTCCAAATATGTATGCAAATTTATGCACCAAGGAGCAAAACTATGTCCAGTGCCAGGCTTTCAGTTTTGGCATCTCTGTCTTCACTGCTCCTCTTTGAAAAAATCATGTATAAAATATTAAATTCTCTGAGAACATCATTTTAATTACTCTTGAAAGACTTATCCAGCTGTTAAATGATCCAGGGTTAACCAAAGGGCTACTGCTATAAAACCATTTAAACACACCATGGTGATTTTATCAAATTTCACAGCTGTTCCTGCAGCCAATGCAGGTTCTCAGAACACAAGATTTCTAGTTAATCTGTTAACAGTAATTTTGGAGAAAATTTGCATCAAAGCAGAAATAGCTGTGCAGGAACTGCCTGACTGGATTGGCCCCACAGTCATCCAGTCCTGGAACCTGTCTCCAGGATGAGTCAGCACCAGATGTTCCCATGAAAATAAATATATAAATACGTAGTACACAAATGTAATTCAGCCTGCAAAAGGTCACTCTGCTTAATCACTAAGACATGAAGACTTTCTGTTTCTCCAATGTAATTTTATTAGCATCACATCATGCAAAATCTTGCTATTCATATAGAGATAACCGTACTTTGAACCCAAGATTCTGGCTCACTGACAGAATCCAGAGTTTGACAGCATGGTTTAAGATACAGCCTCCTTTATTCATTCAAGGGGTTTCATTTCTATTCAGTTGTGCTTTTAGTGGACAGTAATTTCTCTGGCTCCTTGACCATTACACAGGCTTTTATCTCACTGTTATTTTTCATCTTTGCACAGGGAGCAGCCTTGGTCCCTTCATCCTCTCCTGTTTCTGTGTCAGGTCGGACACCCATCCTGACATCCATCACTTCCAGCCAAGAAAAGCCAGCTCTTCCTCAGGCAATCCCTGCCAAGGGAGCCCTGAGGACAGGGCTGGCTCTTTTAGCATCAGGAGCAAGTTCAGCCAAATCACTGCTTAGCTGCATCTCACGGGCTGTATTTGGGCTGTCGTGTAGGCTGAGTCCAGGGAATAGCCAAACCACGTGGACCTGCCTTGTATCCAGGGTGGTCTGACCAGACCCTTCACACACAGCACTTGGCCAATACAGCCCCCAGGCTGTACAGCCCAGGACAATAAAACACAACAGCAACAGTAATCATAATTTTAGCTTTCTCAGCTCCATGTGCTCAGAATAAAGAAGGCAGTCGGGCTCCCAAGGGCTTTCTTTCCCAAACATGCTGTCAGAGCCAGTGCCAGGAAGGAAGGAAGGAAGGAACGCCTGCTGGTGAATTATCTTGGTGAGGAGGCAAAGCTTTTTCAGCCAATACCCACCTGTCTGGAGAAGGACCTTGAGTCCAACAATGCTGTGATATGTGTGTGGGGTTCATCCTGAATATTTATCTTACTCCACCAGGAGGCCTGTTCACAGAAAACAATGAGAAAACAAACAAAAGGGCAGACAAACCTACAGATTCCCAATCCTTAAACTTAATTCCAATGCCAAATGCAGTTACACCTGGACAATTGAGGTATTTATACTAGAACAATAAACAGCACCATGTCGATATCTGTCAGCTTTCTAAGCCTCAGAACTAGCAGAAATTAGCAGTGAACTTGGTTCAAATTCCCAAGCCCTACATCTCACCCGAACAGCAATAAAACCACAGGTCTAATTGCTACACTGAAAAGACAAACAAAGCGTTAGACCAGACTGCCCCTATTCCTAACAAGCCAACGGAATACAGCAATAAATTCATCTTGCAAACCTTTGATACTTTCAAACACTAATTGTAACTCCCATCTAACTTCAGCTCCATTGAACATTCATCCTCCGTCTATCTGGGAAAGCATTGGGGTTCAGCAATAATTGGGGCTCCTGAAACTACCACAGAAATAGGTAACATAAAACAAAGTCTTTACTGGATTTTTCTGGGTCCTTAAAACTGGAGAGAGGGCATGTGTCTTTATGTTTTGTGTTCTGCTTTATATTCTCTGAGAATGGCTATAAATTTCAAGATTTCAAGACTCAAAATTTCAAGATTTCAAAATTCAAGATAATTCAAATAATTTGAAATAATTCTGCTTACAACTATATATGAAAGCTATTTCTGAGTTAGAGAAGTCTCTGGAATGCAACACAGAGCATAAATTTTTCTTTTATATTGGTGTTTCAGGAAGTCAGGCTGCATTTGGAGACAGAGTGAAAAGCTACAATCTCCCAAAATTTTTTCTTTTCATTTATGTAGTGGGTTTGGTTTGGGCTTTTCCTGGTAACTGGGTCATAACTAAGGATGTATCCCATCTCATTTCTTTATATAAGCAAAGATATAAAGAGGGGGAGTCGGAAGCCAGGGGTCTATCCTTCTGCCGGCAGTGTTGGAGGGCAGAGGAGCTCCCTGCGGTCACTCTGCTGTGGGAGTGGGCCGTAGGTGTGGGTCTGCTGATCAGCCAGCCGGGTTGGGAGGAGGTGTCCTGAGATTCAGGAATGGCAGTTGTTTTGGTGAGAGGGAAGTGAAAACTTGTTTTCTTTCTCTTTTCTCCTCTGTATATACATGTATATATCTGTAAATATATATAAACTTGTTTAGTTCTACTGAAGTTGGGTTTTGTGGGTTTTTCCCCCCTTTCTCCCTTTTTTTCCCCTGTGGCTGGGAGGGGCCTTTGGGACCTCTGTCCTGGGCCCTTTGGCTCTTGGCATTTGGCCAATTTCAACTGGTCACAGGATATAATAGGATTATTCTTCATATTATGTCTCTGAAGCTGAAAACAACTTGCATTCCAGCAACTGGATGAGCCTCCTCACAAAAGTTCAATCTACAAAAGCCATGCAAGCCATGGAAAGTCATCTAGCTTGATCCTGTGTTACGTTAAAGACAGCCTCTGTCCCTCTTGTTACCCTCCTAGAACACAATGGGCCATTATAGAGTTCTTTTTGTTCTTACCTAAGCCAAATATTTTTTGGCCACACACAAATTTAAGTGCAGACCCACAGCTCAGGCTAGCAAGCACCCACATTGTGTTACCCATCATGTCACTGCAAACAGGTTACACACATGGAACAGAGGGAAGCAGTGTAAGAGGTACTTCTGATTTCTGAAATGGGAAATCACACTGATTTTTTTCTCCTTTTATGCTGTTTGTCTTTTGCTCCTTCCCATCACACAACCATATGCTCAGCAATCTTCTGAGTGAGCTCAAAGGCCAGTAATGAGCCCAGGGCATGCAGCTGGCTGTGCAACCAGGTTTAGACAAGAAGCAGCACCACTACAGACCTGTCTGGCCTGAGTTGCAGCAAGAAAGGTACTGAGCATCTCCTGATTGCTTCTGGGCAGCCCTTCTAACCAAGGGACTTCTGATGAGCAGAGGAATTGCTTAGGTAATTATGATTCTACGTACCTGGACCTTCCCCATGTTCTGCCTGCTCAAACAAGCTCCTGTCTGGGCTCCTGTGAACCCAAAAGGCCAAGTCTGAGCTCCTCAGCAGGATTACAGTTGGCATGATGTCAAAGCCTTCTGTCAAATCACAGTGTGCACTGGATGCCTCAGATTCCTGAGCTGTCACTGTTTTATCCTGCTTGCTTCAAACTGTTGAATACTTCTTCTAGTCGTGCGTGATAATGCCAAAAGCCACTGTGACAAAACAACCTACATTTTGAACAAAGGCTAAACAACACAAATGCTTTTACTTTACAGATGGCACTCAGAACTCAGCAGATGGTGAAAGAAATCCCACAGGATGTTCTTCTCTCCCCTCCATATATATATGTATATATGAGTGCATGTGTGCACAAAACAGCTAAGTGTCCTGATGAGATACTCTAAAGGCTTTCACAGAAGTATCTGTCCTTTGAACATCTCCCTGCCCATTTTTAGAAAAGAAACAGATCCAGGGTACCAGAGAGGGAATCAGGAAGCACCTTTTTGTTAATGGGTTTGCCATTAACCTGTGATATGTCTTTGAACAGGCAATTTTGTTCTTTTTTTCTTCCCCTTCCAGTCCTTTATTTTTTATTCTACATGCTCAGGGAGGAGATTATTTCTGTCTCTGACTGTTAAGACTTAGAACAGCTAGTCCCATGGTGGTGCTGTTCACTCTAGCTCCATTTCACAGGAAGCATGAGAGACAGTGAACTCCACAGCATCTTCTGCATTTCACAGAACTGATTCTAAAGCTGTCCATGAAATGGAGACATGCCTGATGGAGAGGAAAATGTGGGCTAGGATAAACCACAGAGAATCTACAAACATCTTTCTGCATCAGATCCTTCCAAAAGGCAGAGGATAAATCAGGCTGGGGGAGAGCCATGGGACAGGCACAATTGCTTCCAGTTCCCTTGGCCAAGGGTTACTCCTGCATGACACTGCCCTGATCCATGGTCACGTATCATTTGGCATTTACACCTTGAGATTTTTACTGTGTTACATTTATGTGTCCTTCTAATGCCATTGCATCCCAAAAAACACTACATATGAATTCTACGGTTACCCCCCAATCCCCACCCATGGTGGAAACGTCCCTCATGTTCGAAGCACCAGCAGCTCCGAAGTCACAGCAGCACCAGGCACTAGTCCAGGGCAAAGAAATCCACATTCACGTCAACATGCAGGTGGGATTTCCAGCAGACAGCATTGCAAAATCCAGCCCAGCATTCCGTTTCGGTATTCTCCAAAACAGAACCCTGGCCTGGATTTTTCACTTAGCCTTTGACTTCTGGAAGAAGGGACATATCACCGCATGTCACAGTGGGGTTCAGTATTCACACAACCCTACCAAGCCGTGACCCACCAGCCCTGCTCTCCATAACACTAAATTCCCTGGCAGCTTACTCTCCTGGAACAGACTCATTTAAACTTGTCTTTATGATCCCATTGCAACTCTGTATTGCTTCTGCACAAGACTCAAGACAGCACTCATCCCTAAAGTACTGCACTTCCTCCAGAAGCATAAAGCACTCACATAAAGTGCCTCTCTGTCACTTACCTTCCAGGGGCTGTACGGTAGCTTGCCTTAATTGCCTCCATTTTTCAGTCTCTTATATAGAGAGTTTCTTTGATATATATTTGCACTGATCTCTGTAGGAGGGAGTTTTACATGCATGTGGAAAGGCATGTGCAAACATTCCCCGCTGCAAACACAAACTCCCTTCTTGGGGCAGGTAGATCCCATGTGTCTCTAGGCCAGCATGGACTGGTCAAACACACAGGACACAGCTAAGTGACATGTGCCAATACTTTTAAAGATGCCAGTAAGATCTGAAGTTGGTCATAGAGTCTGAAAGGACTCCAGGAATGGAACAGAATGACAAGTTTAACTGTTCTCAAATTACTGCATCACTGAACAGATGGGCTGGTTCCATACAAACCTACCATAGCCTTTCCAAAACAAGGAGTACCAGACATATGCACAGAGAGTTGTACTCATAAAAGTGTGCTCAGCTATCCTGACGCTCACAATTTTGGAAACTCAAAGACAAATCTGTTGTTTAACCAGAGAAAATGCTGGGTGTTTTTTCACTTACTTTCATGGCAACCTGGTTGTCCACAGCAGAGATGATTTCAGGTGGAGGAAAGCTCTTATGTATTTACATGACAGTGAGCACAGGTGTTACAGGCTGAGAACACACACTAAACACTTCACACCATCTACCTCCCCATTTTCCTCTGGAAAATGCTTAAAATGATCCCGCCCACAGCCCTTCACTGCAAAGTGCACTGGAGCAGGAGGTCTGTTTGCAGCACCCTTCATTAGGTCTAGAAACTCTTACGCACAGAACAGAGCAGGGGGAGCCAGGACTACCTTGAGGAGTCAGAGGATCTGCCCTGAATTTGCAGATTATTTCCTGGATAAGAGTGTTTAGGAATGGCCTGGCTTTGACTCAGTACTTTCCTTCCTCACCATTTCAGTGGCAGTCACACTTACAACATGCCTTCTTCAGCAATCACACCAGACAGCCTGGCTGCTACATCCTACTCAAAGATCCCTGTCAGGCATAAAAATTTGGAAAAGTGGGAGATATCAGAGAGCTGTGATGTTTGATTGGTTAGTTCCACAAAAATCACACATATAAAACACTGCAATAGAGACAACTGAACTTCCCAATTGCTCTGTGGTCCATTGGCTCAGAGGTCCCGAGCTGGGTATACAATCCTGATCTGGAAATCCTGAAATGGAAACTCATTTAAAGGAAGTTTAAGGAAGGTTAGTCCCAGGCCCAAGAGCCCAGGGAACATGATGTTTGCTGGTGCTTTTCCCCCTCCTCTCTGTGAGCCTCAGGCAATGGAAAGGCAGCCAGGATGAGGAAAATGCTGCAGAGCCAAAAGTGTAGAGTAGGAAGGAGACAAGAGGGAGAGGGGGGATCAGAACACAGGCAGGAGCTGATCAGACCAGGTAGGAGCACAGTAAGATTGGAGGCACCAGAAACAAACACTGAGCGTTAGGTAATTACAAATCCTATGGTTTGGATACAGGAGGGGCTCAGACTGTGCAGGAAACTCCACTGCTGGGACTCCCTGTATTTCCAGGATGGGACCAGGACTCTATAAGGCTCTTGTGATACAATTATTGTAATGAGGGTGAGAACTACAGATATAAAAGCTGTCTGAAGTATCTGAATCCTGATAGTGTTTGCAATTTGAAACTACTCAGAGCTCACATCCAGGGGATTTATTTGGGCTCCTTTCTAGTTAAAATACAGCTGAGGTCACAGGACTGCATGGAATAAGGGCAGTTTCTAATCAAACCATGCAGTATTATCAATAGGTATCTTTGTGTTTCTGTCAGGAGCCTTTTTATTTCTCCTGCCTCCAAGGAAACAACCAGAGCTGATCCTGGTTGCCTCTGAACCTGGTGAACAAGGTACACAAAACCTTTCTTTGGAATAGCTACACTGGCTCAAACACTTTGGTTGAGGAAGAATCTTACCCAGGCTCATATCTCAGAAAAACATCTTACAGTACTCTACATTAATTAAAGATAAGGTGGTGTCATTACAGAGACAGACATTGTTATCTCTCCTCTAATGTTGTCAAGGCTGTTTTTACGTCTACACATGAACACTTCCAGACAAAGATATTTTTGAAAACCTCCCATTGTGGTTGAAAGCAGCTGCTAAATGGAATTACAAAGTTTCATTGGGTAGCATATTTTTGGGTCTGATCCACAGCCCATTGAAGTTTAAAAGAAATAAGTGAAAAATCCTATTTAACTGTTATTCTGGAAAGTTATTTTTTTATCAAGTGTGTGTATAATATTACATGTGTAGTGAGTTTCTATCCTTTTGCTGGCTGTTAAATAAATGTTCAAAGGAGATACTTTGAAGAATCTACCTGGGTTGAGCTTAACAATAAACCCTTACTGGGACCAGGAAGGAAGAAAAGGCTGGAAAGGCTTTAGTTACTGCCAAAAATTCCAACCATAGAGTGCTGAAAGCACCGAGAACACAGGATGTATTTTTTTCTTAAGCACCAAGAAAATTAATTCCTTAAGTGCACCTTGACTACAGTCAGTACCAGTATCTAACAATGCTTCAAATGAAAGTTTACACACCAGAGCAGTGATTCACTTATCTTTAAGGGAAACACAAGCAAAGGAGTATTTAAAGTAGGTGAAAGGGGTTTGTGGGTATTGGCTTATCTGAACTGCTGGGAAAATAATTTTTATTCTTTGAAAATTAAAGCACAGCCAGTCTCAGCAGCTACAGCAGCCCCTGCCTCCTGCACGTGTGTGCCCTGTGGCTTCAGCAAGGATGCCTTTCTGAAACATCAGAACAGAGCAAAGGGTGCTCCCTAAAATGGGGAGCTGAACCCTGTCAAGAGACAGAGTTGTTGAAAACAAACCAGATGGTGTTTGTGTTGAACTTTGTATGTTTACAAATAAATTCAGTTTTGCTTTAGTGTTTTTCAGTTCTTCTGTAACAAAGAGGCAGCTCTTAGTCCCTGGCTGGACAGCTGGTAAGTGCCCAGCATGGAAGAGTCTCGACACGTGCCTTTATTCAGGTAAAGAAGATTTAGAGCTGTTGTTTGAGCTGTTCCCTAAGTGTACAAGAGCTGGAACAAGTGATTAAGCCACTTTCTCTCTGAAATCTCTAAACCTGCACTTTACAATTCAGACAGACTGTCAGGTGATGCCTAATGGACCTTTGGGGTTTTTCCCTCCTGCACTTTTAAGGCAAACAGCACCATCAACTCTGCTTCTGGGGCTTAAGGGAAATCCAAAGTAAAAGATTTCCAGATTTAACTCCTGAGTATTCTTTCATATGGAAAATTCCAGTCATAAGCTTGAGTCAGTTCAAGCCAATCCAGGTTCACAGTTAGGATAAAAAAATCACTGTTACAAGTATCATCCCTTGGAAGATAAATTACCATGGTTGCTACAGCATCGAAGTGATCCCTGGCTCTCCGAATGCCCTGGGAGCGACAGCCCCTGCACAAGGTGACACAAACAGGGTTCATTGAGGTCTGTGGAAACACTTAAGATGGCACAAAGATATCCCTGCCAGGAACTGGGATAGCTGCACTGGGATAGAAACCAGGCTCTGGGCTGAATGAGCTGAATGAAATATAATAATTCCCAAACACAAAACTCCTCCCTGCTTTATTTGTTGGTGTCAGTTAACATGTTTCCAAACTGATTCTGCTTAACATTTAGTAACAATTTCCAATTTAGAAAAATAAGTAGTAATAATAAAATACCAACAAACTTCAAACAATGCACATTATGAAAAGGGCTAGACCACCACAGTAAAAGTGCTACCAGACTCAGCCAAAATTCTGCTACATGCCTGGCAGAGAAAGATTTCAAGGCTAACATTTACAAGGCAAGGTGAAAAACAGCTGGAATTATCACCTTTCATTTTGGAACTGCAGGCGCTTTCTGATACTTGTGAGCTCTGTGATGCAGTTTGGCATTGAGTGTTTTTTCCAACAGTATCTGAATTCCTAATTGCCAAGAAGAAACATCCAGCCACTTCTTAAAATGCCCAGACACCCTTATTTCTACCTCTGCCTTAAAAATCTGGCTTTTATGCATTGCATCATCCTGTGGTAAAAAGGAGCCCATAGTAAGTGCAGCAACCTGATTCAGTATCTTGGAAGAATTTGCAAGCTGCATAACAATAATACCATAAGGGCAGTTTGTGTGCAAGGGCATGTGGGAGGATCGTTCCATCTTGGAATGCAACCCTGAAACCTTCTCAGTGAGACAAAATTAAAAGACAGACTAGAAAGCTCCTGGAAAGGAACTGAAAGAGACACAGATTATGTTTCAATGACCTTCTTGAGTTCTAGTCCTGACTTGCAGTCATTTATACATGTTTGCATCCACAAAGAACCAGGGAGAGAAATTAGTCTGCAAACAGAGGCCAAAAGCTGACACTTGTTCACCTCTGGAGTTGGTGAGTTCTTGTTTGTGTTCTCAATCTCTTTTCTCAGATTTTAAAAACTCAAGTGTCAGAGAGGTTAAAACTATTTTTTAAAGTAGTAAGTTCTTCACAATCTCTTTGGAAATCAAAAGAAATCATAACAAGTGTTATGTTTTTTCTTATATTGAACTCTAAAGATTAAGTGGATAAGTGCTTTTTGGCAAATTTGGGTCTGGTTTATGGGCAGATTTTTCTCTTTCCATATCAGCTCTATGAGTTTCAGAGCCACATGCAGCACAGGATTAATGAGCAGCAGTGCCTCCTACCAGCTTTCCCCGCTTACCTTCCCCTAGCCAAACAGCTGCAGCCATATGCTGCCTCTTTGCATCACCATAATTAAGTTCACACTGATGGCAGAGACAAATAGGAAAGGCTCTGAAAGGAAAGAAGGGACTGCTGTGTCTCCAGAACTGCATGACTAGTAAAGTTTGAGAGAAATCTTTTCCTGCAGCAAATCCCTCTCGGGCATCCTCCCCCCAGATCCCTGTAACAATGTTTGCTTAGGGAAGACCAATGCACACATCAGAACCCCAAGTGGGGCAGAGTGAGCATGTAGAATTAAAAGAATGGGCTGATATTGGCCCTGATCATCCCCTTCCTTTAATCTCTACCTCAAAGCTGAAATACTCCCCATGTATCCAGGTCAGGGATGTCTGCAAGCAGCGGTAGCCAAACCTCTTGTGTGTTCTATCAGCCACTGAGAGCTTTTCCTCCTCTTCTGGCAGCCCTTTGGACTTCAACCCCCCGGAGTACCCTCAGCATTGCAGTCCCAGAGCAGCCCCTGCCAATGGCCCTGCTCTGCGCCAGGGCCCAGTGGGACACCTGGGATCAACTGGGTTGCTGCTCTTGGGTGATTAAAGGTCTTCAAGTGTCAAGAACGATTTCCAAGTCTCAGTTGTTCCCTCTGCATGGCTTCACTGCCACTCTCTGTGTTTAGAAAGTTTGGTTATGTGTTTTGAGAAGCTCGTCTGTAGAAGAGGGAAATGCCTAAGACAGTGATTCTGATTTTGTGACAACAGGCATCTGAAATAGTACATTTATTCAATGAGCTTAAGAACAGCATCCCAGTTGCTGACTCTCCTCATGAAAATATTGATTCTAAGCTCTCTAGCTTATAATGTTTTCATCTATATTCTGGGCCTATTGATTTACCTTTGATACTTCAATCAAACTGTTGTTTATATCAACTGCAAATGCATCTGATCTCTCCAAAATAATTAGATTAATCACAGGAGGATCTACAAAAGCCTCATTTTGATTGATTATGTCTTTATGCTCTCCTGGGGAAAACAGGTACATTTGAAAATGTAAAAAAGACAGTTATTAGCCTTTTCATTGTGGCATCTTTGAAATATTTTTAGTCTCACTTTTCCTTTTATGATATCAGGCTTGTACAAGATTGCAGGCTTGCAGCGTGCTTAGTTATGATTTCCTCAGTGGCTGCAATTTTGCAACACATAATGATTTAGCCAGTATGAGCAGAACTATCATTACACAATTTATTGTTCCCCAAAGTATTATTTGTCATAGAGACTATTAGGCCTAGGAGTTACATTTTACAGAATTTTTATTAGAGTTATTTTCAACTCCAAGGAAATTAATTCCTCTCTTCACACCTTCTGTCCCAAGATTTCCATTTTGCAAAGCAAAGAAAAAGTTTTGGAGCACAAAAGTGGGGAGGGGAGTAGGCACTGCTCCTGGAATCACCAGTACTTCTCCTTGCATAAAAACAAGTGAAGACTCCAGGAGTTTATTTTTAAGGGTAAAATTGCCCTTTAATTTGCCCCACAGAAATGGTGTTGCCAGTGGGAGTTCTGTGTGAGTGCTCAACCCAACTGCAAAAAGAACAGTGGCTGCAAAGCCGCTGTTCAAAAATGCATTTTGTATCTGATGAATGAATTGCTGAAGGGGAAAAAACGAACTAAAAAAAATTTCTATTCTGTAAACAATGGCTTTGTCCAATAATCCTATTGTTCAATCATCACTTCGGTCTCTACTGGAACCATGCCCAGAAGGACTAAACATTTTGAACATTTTGTACTAAAACTGTTGTGTCCCTTTTCTGGGGGCCTTATACATTAATCAATAGTTTTGATTACTCAATCCTATGATTATTCCATTTTTTGGAACAAACCATTTGGGTTATTAATTACACTGAGAAAGTTATTTATCTTCTAGCAGAACAAAAAGAGCTTACACTGTCACTGCCTGAGAGCTGTTTAATGCACTGTGACACGGTGAACTTCACTCAGCTTTGTGCTCTTTCCCTCCCCTCTGATGGTGTCACTGAATGAAAGAACCAAACCTTGGGTTGTGGAGCCACAGGAGACTTCCCAGAAGATCAAAATGATGCTGCTGCTACTAAAGGTCAGTTCTGGGAACGTATTTCTCAATTTGAGAAGCAGTTGGAGGCAGTGGAGGGAAAACAAGGCTTGTCTGATATTGAAAGTGAGCAAGGCCAAGGACACATCAAAAATCATGGAATGGACACCGCAGAAGGGATGAATATAATTGAAGATGAGCTGCTGGGGTAGGGAAATGCATGGAGGAGAAATGTTGATAATTTTTTGCTTTTGTTTGGCTTTTCATGCATGCATAATGAGGGGTAATTAGCTCTCTGTGTGCAGTGAATTTCCGCATCTCAATCAGCAAACAAGAAAATCTGGAACTGCTCCTCAGAAAGTAGAGCAACAGCACGGAGCAGAGCAGGACTGAGACGGAGCAGAAGTCACTGTCTGTGCAATACAGTGCTGAGGGGCTGGAAGAGGAAGCAGAAGTGCTGCAATGACGCTTAACATTTCTTAAAGGTAGAAAGAACAAAGGAGGGAGAGTTTCTGGGCATCTCCTTTCCAGAGGAAAACAGACCTGTATTTATGGAGACAGCCACTCCCCTGAAAGGAGCTCTTACCTTGCTAATTACATCAGGTTCCTGTGATTTTTATGAGTTAAGAAAACAGTCCTTTTCTTTCTCTCCAAGCAGGAATTGTCATATGGTTGTGCAGTTCCCAGTGTGCCGAGCGTGGGAGCCACCATCTCACAGCCTGGCAGGGCCCATGAATATTGAATATTCCCTGCTGGCTGCTGCAGTGCTCAGGGAGATGTCATACCCTGAGCATCTGACATCACCTTCTGGAACCTCCAGTGCCTGGAGACAGCACAGGGAGCTCAGCCACGACTCCAGAGCTGGACACATGTGGGAGCCAGCACTGCTGGAGGAGGAGGAGGAGAAGGAGAAGGAGATACCAGCCTCCATCTCCCTCACACAGAGCTCACAGACTTCCATCCCTCAAAGCTTCAAGGCCTTTGGTGCTCCCCGAATGTCAGACAATGCGACGTGCTGCTGCTATTATCATGACAAGAATAAATAGTCTACCTTCAGCCCTTTGAACAGACGTCCTTTTTCATTACTTTCCCGGGGTTTAATTTCTCTTTCTACACATTATTCACTGGTATCATCTGGTCCTTCTTCTCCAAGGGATCTACTCCAGCCTAGTTCCAAAAACCAGGCTACTTCTTTATTCTGTGTCTCCACAGTGCACAGCACAACAGAAGCCCTTTCCATACCTCTAAATATTAATAAAAGAGAACAGTATGGAACTTCACTTACATTTGGGAAAGGCCTCATTGTACAAGATGCTAAAACTGAAGTCATTTGTTCATTTCAGTCTGAATTAGTTTGGGTTTTGCATCACTCAAGAAGTGATGATAAATTTACAATCTATAGTCATCTAAAATGATAAGAGAAAACTGAAAATCAATTTTTGCAGCTTTCTTGTATTCACATCTCTAGTGTTTCAAACTAGTTTTTCCCTGCAATGTCTAAATTAACAGATTCAAAAATTCACCTTATAATTCAGAAGAAATCCCAAGAAAATATATTGATTTTTCATGGAGGATTGGGGTTAAGCACTTTTTCTTATGCTTCAACATTTTATGGAATAAAACAACTTTGACAGAGTTGAAAGTAACAGTAATAAGAAAGGTCCTGCTTAAACTCCAGCTGGCTCTTTCAGGAGCTGGGGAGGGGTGACTTTTGGTTTATGTAAAATTTTCAAATAACGTGTTAAAAATAAAAAGCAAAACTCCAGATCTCCCAGGGTTGCATGTTACCACACCTTCCACCTGGGAGCTGCTGGGTCTGACCACCCAAAGCACTTCCAACGTTTTACAGGCCCATTAGACAAATTACTTTTCCCTGACTAGTTAATGAAACACAACTCTACATAACCCTCTCACTTAACATATGGCGAAGAGAATTGAAACCGCCAGCATATTTTAAAGATTCTGCTTTAAAATGTCATCTTTTGATACGCAAATACTAGGCCAGAAATAATACCACTTCTTTCACTAATGCTCTAGTCCTTAAACTTAAGGAAAGGAAGAATCAAATCAATAAACAGCTTCAATTTCTACTCCTGTCAAACAGCTTTTAAAACCAAACGCAGCTAAAATCTCATAGTTAAATACACTAGGCCCACATATTGCTTCAATTACTGTCATATAACCTCTTTCAACTTGGTATCCATTATCTTATCTCCCGTAGATAACTACCCACCCTTGCAAAAGGACCGATGCATAATAAACAAGAAAATTGAGTTGTTCTCTTAAGACAGCTGTCACCTGGCACAAGAAGTGGTGATCAAATGATCCGAATCAGCACTTAAGCAGATCAAATTAAGGAAAAAGCTTTTGGCTTCCTTTTTTTTTTTTTTTTTTGTCCACAGATGTCACTCAACAGGGTCATTTCCTCCTACTTTCTGTTCCTAAAAGAATGAGTTCCTAAAATGCAACTTTTAACTGATAACCTTGTCCAGCAATGCTCAACTGCACCTCAGCAGGCACTAAATCTGACATGCTGGACAAAAGGAAGCTAGGCAGTGTCAATAATTTGTTAAAGCCAGTGCAATCTGGATAAACAGTAGATTCATATTTAGACTTGGCAAGAAAATCAGAGGGAGGGGCCTCTCCATTTTGCAAGAATCTGGAAAAAGTGAAAAGCCTATGGAAGACTAATAAAACTTTTCTGGCACCCCATCTGGAAGTCTCAGCAGTTTCTGATTTCGGAAAGAATGCATTCTGCTTTTAACTTCACACAATGCCTCATTTCTGCTTTCAAGTGCTCAGGACCAAGCAGCCTTTTCACAAAGGGCACAAAAATCAATATGTGTTCCTGTGTCTCACCCACGCATGTGCTCTTTGAACACACACTGAGATATCTCCCAGCTTCACTGAATAGCACACAATGGCCCGGCCAGCTCTGCCTCCAGGAAGTACAACTGCAACACAGCCAAGACCTGCACGCTTTGGAAAGGTTGGGGAGCTCTGGAAATGAATGGAGGAGGATAAAACAAAGGGAAGAAAGCCCTTCTTCTTCTTGTCTCAGGGGACATAACCTGCAGTATGACAGCTTTCACCCATGACATCACCAGTCTGTGCTTCAATGCAGCTGAGCACTTAACTCATGCTTTACTTGAAGCCTGTGAATAGACTGAATTCCTCCCAATTTTGAATAGAAATTCATATGTATTTAGTTATGAATGCCTGACCAGATCAAGGCCCATGTTATTGAGATGATGAGGTTTATTGCCAGACTCTATAAAGAAGAGGAGCAAAAGGATGTAGAGTTTCCTACTCCTTAGATGGGAAAAGGATGTCAAAGAAAGATGAATGCATGAAGTATTCCTTAAACATAAAGCCCATAAATGGCACTGACTCCTTAACAAACCTTGACACTGCAGTAACAGCTCTGCAGACTGCCTTGTGGCTGTCATACAGTCAGAGTATGCTTTAAGAACTTACTTTATTCTTTTGAGAATGAAATAAAGGAGAAACCTGGCTGAGAATAGCCCATGTGCCAGAGCCACATAATAACCATCTGATCCAGGACAAATGGCACAGTCCCCCATGAACCCAGATGCTCCTATGCTCTGGTTTCAATCTGAAAACAGGTTTTTCACCAGTTCAGTTTACATGGAGAGTTCAAAAGGTTTATTTTTCATTCCAGCAGAGAATTAACACAAATGTCAGAAGTTGCCAGGGAACAGACTGTCACCCTCCAACTGCTTCCCTCCCTTCAGATACTTGGGGGATATTGTACTCTCCATATCGCAGTTTAATCCTGTGTTCTGGTAGAGGCTTTTTAATATGTACTTGCTGTATCTGTAGAAAATCTGAAAATACAGAGTAACCTCCCATACAGAGCTTTGGCTGGGGATTCAGGAGGCCTGTGAGCTGTTAAAAGCTGCTAAGAAGGCTGCAGTAAGTCACTTCCTCACTCTGCTTCGAGCTCTACATTTTGGCAGCGTAATATCGACATGCTATGAAATTGGTGGATGAAAAATCTCTCAGACTTTAAAACACAGGAGAAAGCATAAACACACACTAAATGCACTCTTGGTGGAAGTCAAAGATGCAAGCAGTCCATAGAGAAGCATCAAGAAGTCAGTCTGTTTTTAACAACTGCAATGCACAACTTCCATAGATCATTTCTCAAGGCACACCAACCCTGCAGCCACAAGTATTACTCTGGCAGGTCACCCATGAGCTTGCTTTGGGCTAACCATGGGCTGCAGGGAGGTCCTCACCAGTAGGAATGGACTTCAGTTACAAAAATCTGGTTTTTCATTGCCAAGGCCACTGTGCTACACTCAGTGCCCAGCCAAGCTTAGTCCAGTCACACACCTGATTTCCATTGCAATGCAGGCAAACACTTACAGAGAAGGTAGTTCAGGTTTACCAGCACTGAGTCAATCTGTGCTGTACCTGAGAGCTCCCCAAGATTGAAGAGTCACAGCTGACACTGCTCCTGAAGAATCTCCATTCTGGTCCACTGAAGCACAGAAAAGTTCAAGCAAATCTGGAATTTCTCCCAAGCATTGTACCAAATGTTCTCCAGCTCTGAGGGACCATGCAGGGACAAAGGAACAGCATAAGTAGTTTATATTACAGTGTCCATGGCTCTGCCGACTGTTGGCAGGGCTCGAGAACTACAGCATGAAATACCCAATTGTGCCAGGTAGGCTTCACAAAACATTGGTTTTGATATTTGTTCACTAAAGCTCACATTTCATAGGTGCATTCAAGGCAGAAGACATTACACAGTGTATGGTTTGAAGCCTGATATTCAGCATTTAGACACAGGCAAGTCTAACCTTACTAAGTCCAATTCTTTCCATCTCTTCCTCACTGTTTCTTCAGTCTTAAATACACAGCTGAAGATGGTAACTCATTTCCCCACAATAATAGCTTATGGTCTGTGCTGCCATAACCAGATATTATGATTTCAAATATGAAAATGCATTACTAAAAACACACCTTTAACAGAGCTCAATCTGTCTGACATGAGCTTGCAGCCCTTAGATTGTTAATTTACATTCGAAGCAAGCTTGGAGTAAAAGAAACGTCTGCCATCTGGCAGAAGTTAAAGCAATCCACAGCAGGAGCAGGCAGGTGGTGACATCCCAAAAAGACTGTCCCAAGGAGGAACAACTCTGGGCTTTCTCAGCTGAGGTAAAAAGCCTGAGCAGGCCACACACCAGGCTGCTCCTTCCACCTCTGCAAGTGCCCAGAGGAGCCAAAGACAGTGCACAGGAGCAGAGAGGTGAACAGAGCCTTTAAGTCTTCCCGGTACCCCACTGGAAATCAGATGAGGGCGGAGAAGGGGAGAAAATTCTCTTTGATGAGATACAGACTGCCTGATGCCAGTGCCAGTGACAATCACAGGCTGCCTGCACAGATATGTGCAGAGTTCATCCCCTCCCAGACAAATGCTCTATTTAATTATTTTCCAAAATAATCACACTGAAATATGCTGAATGAATTACAGAGAACGAGACTCCAGAATATTGTCTTATGTTTTCAGGAGCCAAGAAAGATAAAATAGACAGACAAGCACTAATTAAGGATTAGATTTTGAAAGTACTAAAATGCAATGCCTATGAAACCCAAGCTCTGTCCTTCTAGAAAACAAGGTCTGATGGTGTTGCTCTCATGAATTCCTTTTCATCTGATTCTCATCATAGCTGTGGCTAAAAAAACCACAGGTTTGCTCACCTCTCTCTCATACCCAGATATTGCACTGGAAAAACTGTTCTGATCAGAAGCATCTTCCAAGACCGCGTAAGAGTTTTCTACATAAACAACAAGATGAAGGAGCTTAGGGAGTCAGTTCCTCTCCCAAAAAATGGCTGGTCAGATCCCCTGGCAGAGGAGCTTGGTTTATGTAGTTTGGTAAAGCTCTGGTTTATCATTTTGGGACTATTTAAATTCTATTAACAAGCAGGTAATTTACCCGCTTTGGATTTCTTTTGATCTGGGCACCTGAGTCCTCCAGGCTCTCTCACTGCAGGGGAAGCTGATATGGAGTAGTTCAGTGACTTATCACTCGGCATGTGTATGTACAGCACGTGCTTTACATGTTACATCATTTACAGGCATAAAATACTGTTTTTCCTCAACTTTACAGTATAATATGCACATGTTTCATAATTGCAATGCATTGCAGGCTGTCATGGGACAACACAAACTGCACAGGCTGCACAACTCACCTGCCAACATGACTGCTGGAAAGATTCATACTTCTGTCTCCAGAGATGACTGATTTTAGAAAACAAACCAACAATCTAAAATCCTGCTCCATAAGGGTTTCCACGCTGAAACCTGGATTGCACTAACATATGTTTTGTGTGTAAAGTGTGACAGAGATGTAGTCAGCAGAAACTGAAATCAGAAGTAAATACTTCGGGGAACTTTTTGTGCTGTGGTTGGTAAAGAATGATGTCTGGAGAAAGAGCACTGAGTGCATAGTTATTGAGAGGTCAAGAGCACAGCTCAGCTCAGTGTGCTGCCCCCAAACACACACAGAGAACCCCACTGCTGGCCACAGGAGGAGTTCCCCTCTGTACATCTGATTACAATATCACTGCTGTGGCCTTTTGGATATTCATGTCAGGTTTTAGAGGATTATAATACTGTTTTCTTTTTATTTGAGTTTGGTAGATGCTAAGTCTGCTCAGAGAGTGATGGTTGCTTTGAAAGAATTCAGAAGGCTATGGCCTTTCAAAGACACCAAACCACTCCATAAACATCCTTGTGAAAGATGAGGCAATTCTAGAGCCTTTTACAAACAACAAATTTGATAGTAACCAAAATGGACCTGAGCAACTTGATGGCTTTCCAGTGTTTAATTCTAATGCATTGTAAGGGAAATTAATCTACTCTCTAAAAGCCCAGCCTGGATAGTTTGGACCATGGTTACAAACTGGTCAGGGAAACTCAGGCAGTTCCTGTAATCTGCCCTCCAACACACAGACTGCTGTGTTTGCCTGCTCTGGGACAAGGTCAGGATGTCAGTTTTGAAGGAGGGCAAGTCTAGAACCTCAGCGCAACTCAGGGATGGGGCACAGTTGGAGCAGCCTGTACAATCCAGAGACCCTGCCAAGTATTTCACTGCCTTTCCCCACAAACAAAAAGCCCCAGTGGGAGAGCCCTGAGGGAAATGTGATCATCTGACAAATATGTTACACCTTCAAGTAGTTCCCTGCTGGAGGAAAGCTTTTGCTTAAGGAAAATTTCTCCCTGGGGCTCCTCAGGCCTGACACTTTCAATGGCACATTTTTAAATGGTTCACTTCAAAAGGAGGTAAAAATGTCTTCATGACAGGAAATTATGTATTTAAAATAAAATAAATAAATAAATAAGTATCCCTTAAATCCCTGGAAAACAAGTGATTCCTTGGCAGTCCTGGCTCTTGCTGCCCCAGTAGACAGGCTCCTGTGTGGCACCTCGGTGTTCCAGCAGCCATTCCCATTTGTCTCTGCCCAGGAGACAAACAGCTTGCCACATTCTCTGGAACAGGTAGAACATGAATTCTAAATGCTACATCCTCTAAGGTTTCTCAGCTGCATTTTAAGTAAAAAATCTAAGGAAGTTCCTTCAGTAGATAAAAGTTACATTGGTACAAAGGGCAATGCTCATGCACTCTGTTAAAAGCACAAAGCTTTCCTCAGATATGCCCTTGTAAAAGCAACCATGAATGCATTTTATTTCTCTGTATATTCAATCTGCACTTCCTTTTCACCATAGCTATTTGTTCCCTCCCTCCCACCCCATGATGGATTAGTAGGAAGCATGGACATAGTGGAGACTGGAATACTTTTGTCTCTCACCTAAAAGTGTAAAAAAGCACAGGACTAATACTTTGATAATGAAAGGAAGAACATGGCCTTGATTCTTTCTTTTTTCCTGTACTTGTGTGTAAATACTAAAACTAACTCCATAATTTGAAATATCCTTTGAGGAGAAGGGGAAGGAGAGAAAAAAAAATGGAAAAAAGAAGGGATAGGGGAAAGGGAAAGGGAAAGGGAAAGGGAAAGGGAAAGGGAAAGGGAAAGGGAAAGG
>JAWWMO010000022.1:1131331-1143933 GCA_035047845.1 Dendrocincla fuliginosa
CCCTGGGCAGCTGCTGCAAATGGTCCATTGTTCTTGGGAAATGAATAGAGGGGGTAGAATACATAGCTTTGATCACCACCACACAGTGATAACTGGCCCCTCCTGCTGAACTAGGACACCCTCTAAAGGACAAATTAAGTGCTGCTCCCATGACCCCTCTCTGCAGGACCCACTGAGACTGGAGAGGGAAGCCATTGCTGTTATTGCCTACTTTCGTTACAGTTCTTAAGAAGGTTACCTAACAATTCAATTTTATCTGTACTGCTGCTGCTGAGTACAATTAGTGACATGAAAAAACTCCTCTCTTCTCTGTCAGCTTTAAGGTTTGTGGGCCTGCATACAAAGTGTTGTGATGTTCTTGTCAGGAATGCCCAGGTACACACTGTCCCTTTTCAAGAGACCAGCTTGACACAACAGTCAGCCTTTGGTCATATTTTAGCATTAATGTCATTCTTAAGACATGGACAACTTACCTGGTTGCATTTTTTCTCATATAGGTTTGATTTACTAACGTATGTGATGAACAATTATGAGACAAGGCTTTGAAACTCCTTGTACCAGTAGTACCATGTCCTGGCAGAGATGACACTGAATTCTGCCTGAGTTTAGGCCTTGCTTCAAAACAATCAGCAGATCTGGAAACTTGTAATTCCTGTCTTTTACATTTTATGAATTTAATTTGCTCCAACAGGTGACATTCAGCCTCAGAGAGCAGGGTGTGGGACAGGCTGATGGAAGACCTGCCACTCAGCTCAGGGTGATCTTCCATCAGTCCTGTGCAGGGCTAAGAGTTGGACCCCTGTGGGTCTCTTCCAACTCAGCATGTTCTGTTATTCTGTGAATCCAAAACCAGCTTCCCTGTCAAGAGCCAGCCTCCCTCCATCAGGGCAGTTCATATGTCAGCTGTAGCACTTTGCTAGTCATCTGTTTCTCAATTATTTCATACCTAAAGCAGATCATGTTTATGAAATTAAAATCAGTATTTCTTCACATTTCCCACTTTGATTTCTGCTGGATTTATGCACTGATTGTATTTCACAGCTCCAGTGACTCAAGAGCAGAGACTGGGCAGAAGCACAGAAGGTTGCCCAGGGCAGCAGACCAGGCTGTCCTGCAGGGGTCTCACCTTCACAAGAAGGACACGCACACGTAAACGTTGGCATATACAGAAACTGCCTTCACTTTGTACATCAGCCTGCATGTAGAAATATACTTATTTGAGTTTATGAGCAAAGCTAAGCAAGCACACTGTACATAAAAACTGCCTTTATGAGAACTGGATGGGAACTTAACCCCAGAGTGCTCTAGAGCCTTCACTTATTTCCCCTCTGTGGTGTGTGTTTTTTGTTTTTGAGATATTCACCAGTATTTCACTGCTTTGGAGAAACAGCCTGTATTTTAAAAGGCTTCCCCAACAACTGCCTTAGGTGTACAAACCTTGAGACTGATTCTAACTAAAACAATTTGAGACTGGCAGGACCTTAGAGCTTGCCCAGAGCCCAGGTAACACCATCATTTTGCTCATTACTAATTTACTGCGGATTTCTGTAAGTGTACCCAACTATTAATATGCTTTGTATGCAGAGTTTGTAAAGCACTCCAGCTATTATAATGAACTGTTGGCAAGAAGGCAGCTGCTGTTAAAGCTGCTCCTTTTCCCTCCCAACCTAAAGCCCCAGTCCTTAAGGCACCTCTAAAGTTCCAACAAGAGCAGGGTGAGTGACGTTAACAAGCCCATCCACCTGTGCAGAACTAAATACCCAGGTATAAATTAACTGCAGGCAGGATCCAGTGAGATTTGCACTACACTTAACTTCCAGTGAGTCAAAGGTTTGATACTCTTCACATCACTGACGTAAATTAGCTTGTGAAGCCCTTGGTTTTTAGCTCCCTTCAAATCAATAGAACTCTTCCCAGTGTTTTCATTGGGCCTCTATCAATAACGCAACATTTCACTAGCACTGAAGTAATTTGGTCTAGAAATTGTTTCCCCAAAACCTGATAATGATTTAAGGTACAATCAGTTAGAACGTTTTTGAAACCTGATAAATAATAGCTCAAAGCAGGCATCTCTAAAATTAGTTGTTATGCTTCACTGAGGCTGTCAGGAAACCCAGAAAGCTTGTTCTCTTTCCTGTACTGCACCATCCAGTAGGATTTAAAACAATCTATATTTCTTTGCTTGGTCTCTTTCTATAAGAAGACCAACAAATTATTATAATGCACATTTAACACATTATTAAATTAGATGTCACCTGCTCTTTGAGGGAGAGGTAAAGATCGAGGTCTGTCTAGTCAGAGGCACAAACTCAATCAAGTATTAACGGCTATATTACTTCCAGCAATAAGATACTAAGGCCAAGCAAAATGTCCAAGGTCACTCCACTCCAGATGGTACACTAATATATTTACAGGACTGATGCCTCCTGGCATTTTCAATTTCTTATGTTGGGTTGTTTTTGGAACCAATCAAATTGAGGAGCTGGCAGCTGCAATTTGCCCACAAAATTAAATTTAAAGGATTATAACTCCAGTTTTAAGCAGTGATTTGACCATATTGATGTGAAGCCACTATTCCCTGCTCTTGATTTTCACTGAAGGATGACCACAGCATATCATAAATTCTATGGGGACTAAACAGGCTGGTTATCCATAGAGATTTTTTTTTCATGTACGCAGGCATTGATTTAAGCTTTAGCTATCAGAGCCAGCAATCAGGAAGATAACATGAAATAACAGCTTCTGATATGGGGGCCTGAAATATTCTGCATTCATCCACACAAGGGGAATTTGAAATGCCAGGGTTTTTCATATGGACAATTATGCTCCAGCAATGCATGTTATACACATGATATTAGTATCGATGTTCCTGCCTGCAGGTGTGGAATATGCAAACACAACTTTACAATGGGCATCAAACCCCAAGAAAAAAAGCAGACTCCCAGCTCCCTAAAACTAAACAATGCCCAGAACTGGGTGTTGGAAGATGCATCCCTGAACTTTGTTACTCAAGCTGAGCAGTGGTTTTTAATATAACATGATAAGTAGATAAATAATACATATTTATGTAATTATAATATAATTTATTCTTATTGTGTTTTTATTATATATTTATATTTTATAGAAATGTAATAGTGTATTTATATATGATTTATTTATATAGATAGGTAAAGTTGTGTGTGTATGTGTGTAAGTATATATTTAAATATACACTATTGTAAAATTTTAGGCAGGAAAAACACTGTTCTCCACCTACTCTGAGGGTTTCTTAGGCAGCAAATCCTGAAGGTTTTTTGTGTTTAAGCATCTGAGTCTTTGGATCTTAAGTTCTTGTTCTCAGTGGTTTCTGCAGGCACAGCACTGGACAGACACAGTGACAGACTCTGGCAATGGGACGTCAGAGGTGAAAATGCAGAATAAGAACTTGGCCCTGTGCTGTCACGCCCTGACCCAGCAGGCACCTGATGTCTCCTCTGGTGACCTCTCCTAAGGACTCCTATGCTTTGGGACACTCTCAGCCCTCCCCCACGTGCCTGAACCACACTGGGGATTCAAGGCAACAAACTCCTTCAAGGCAGATTCCCTGTGCCTTTTCCTTTCAGAACAACCACTGCAACTCCTGTGTTGAAATGCCATCAAGTTGTTCCAAAAGATTTACCAGCAACCCAAGTAAAAAGCAATTTAAAACTTCCACTTCCCCCAGGTTACTCTAGATGGGTTTAGAATTAAAATGTGGCCATTTAATATAGTCTCCTTCCTGCCCATCCTTCCAGTGGCCTTACTGGAGGTACCCATGTTTTGTCATATTTGGCTTCTTTCCATGTCTCTGTGGGTTTTATCTCTGGCTTATGCTTCTGACCTCCATCAGTTCCACTGTGAAACTTTTATTCAGTATTAACAAACTGTGCCACAAGTTGGGTTTCCCTTTAAATTTTTTATCTTGATGAAACCCTTAACTATTTCAGCATGATATTGGTGATCTAAATATTCCAACCGTCATAAATAAGTTAACAAGGGGGTTCTATTTATACTTCTGTGATTTATACAAAAGTATAGAGTTAAAAACAGAAATTACTTTTAAAGTTTTTGTCGCGTTAAATATGCTGTAGTTCCTGAGCATCTCCAGAAGAACTAAAAAAAAAAAAAAAAAAAAACCACAACAAAATTTAAAGAAGGTACTGGTGAAATGCAGAGCTGGTGCAAAGAGAGCAGAGGCATCAAGGATTTTTCATTTGAATATCTTCAGACAATAAGTACTCACACTGAGGAAAATTATAACAGTAACTTTTCAACTGGACTTTTAGTTTTGGACTGAAAATGAAGACCAGAATGGTTGTGAAATTATTTCTCTCATAAAAAAATTCCCATACTTACAGAAACTAAGCTTGCAGTAGTGATGTCTCTCCTACGTCTTGTTTCTCAAGCAGGAAGAGGAAAGGAAAGCAAAGATTGGAGCGACCTGCCAAAAACCAATGGCCCAAAACATTCTTTCATAATACAGGATTTCTGCTGGGAGAAATCCCTGCCCCCAGCCCAGCAGGAACACCCAGCACACCCTCCGAGAGACACCTTTGTGTTTCCCCCAGAACCCAACAAGGGCCTGCCCCATGCACACACACAAGAGACACGGCAGGGATGGTGGGAAGGTGCCTGAGATGGCACCAGCATGGCCACAGTGTGACCTCTGCCTGGGTCACTGTATGCCACTGCCCTGGTCACTGTGTGTCCATCCCTCTGGTCACTGTGTGACCTCTGCCCAAGTCACTGTGTGCCACAGCCCTGGTCACTGTCACTGCCCTGGTCACAGTGTGACCTCTGCTCCGGCCACAGTGTGACTACTGCTCTGGTCACTGTGTGTCCACCCCTCTGGTCACTCTGTGTCCATTGCCCTGGTCTATCTGTGTCCGCCACTCTGGTCACAGTAACACCTCCCAGAGCTGAGCACTCAGGACCCTCTGGCCCTCTCAATACTTTGCTCACTCATGAGTTATTTTTTTGCCTGTGGTGAGAGCAACAGGCATATCAAAGCAGGTAACATCTCTCCTTCAGAGCAGAGTTATAAAACAAACAATTCGGAAATGGTTATGTTTTCGGAGATTAAAAACATCCTGGATGACAAATTAATTCTGCAAAGTGATAAACTGACATGTTTTCGGTGTTTCTTTGTAGTGAAGATCAGAAGGCACAAACCTGACAAGGCTCGAGCATCAGCAGCACTTCTATGAGCCTGTGATATGTCTCAGCCCATTTGGATAAATGGCTGTCATAAAAATGCTCTTGCAGAATACAGAAAGCCAAACTTCAGCCATCCACTCACCCCTGCAGCACTCTAATTCCCAAATTCAATGCAAAGGTGAAACAGAATCCACAACTGGTCTGAAGAGAAGGCATTGTTTATGTTTGCAATGCCTCAAACATAGCACTTATTTAGGAATTCAAATACTTTCTTCAAGGAGGTGAAATATAAAGCCGCAGTTTTCCCTGTATTATACATGAAAAGCTCTATTGCCTAAGGGTGAGTGGGCAGGGGGATTTTACTAAGATTTAAGGTCTCCTAACTCACTCACACTGCTGCAACTGGATTGACATAAGGATGCATCACTGATGGAACAGACTTGATGATCTCCAGACAGGAAGAACTGAGGAATAACTGGGAAAGAGGAGCCTGGGAATGTTTTTTCCCAAACAAAGGGTGGGGCGCCAGACAGTCAAACAGGGAAATACTCCCGACCTACTTGATTAATGATGGCACATCTCTGTTCAGTCCTGTGTATAATCCATGAACTTTCAGTGACAAAGTGGAGATGTCCAAGTTGACTTTGCTTGATCCTTTAAAAGCCTTTGAAATATGAGAGGTCTGTTGGCCTACCCTTCCCACTACAGTATCTGAGCACTCACACCCACAGACTTTCAAAGCCACATTTTACAACTTCGGAGGAGTGTTTGTGTCCATCTGCACAAAATTAAGTAACAAGGTTCAGAGCAAAGGGTGAAGGTCAGGAAAAACACTAAATAATGTATATTAAAACAAGCAATAAATATGGAGACATTGCAGAGTCTTTGACGAGAACAGAGAAAGCAGCAGCAAAAAAATTGTTCCTTTGCATTTTCCTGTAAATTATTCACTTGTTGCTGCACACTCACGCCAAGGTCTTTTGTCATGCAGGTGCTACAGGAGTCTTTTGTCCCTCCTGGTCAAATGTAACAAAGCAACTGAAAGGAAACCTGGAAAAATTGGGGTTGCAAAGCTAATATGCAAATCTGCATCTCCTTTTCAGCGTATTTCCCATCCTTCCCAGCACCTGGCAGTGACAGACTCCCCTACAAGAATCCCCCACAGTACATCACCATTACTGTGCAAGTTAAGGAGAATTTGAGTGTGGGATGCTTAAACATAAGCAACTGGATCTGCTAATTCTCCATCTCTCCCTGCTTTCCCATGGGACCAACATCCATCATGCCCCAGCTTCTACAATCTGCCACTTCACAAATTCCTGCCTGAGAGGAATCTGCAGGTCCTGTCTTTAGAAGTTACCAGTATCTCTGGATCTTATCCTGCATGTTCGAGGAGCCAGCGAGGAGCCATTTAAGCTTTGACAGTTGTTCTTGTTTTTCAGCCCTCGCTTTGTTTCTGGATCGATGAACAGACAGCTCCAAACAGCTCTTTGCCACGCTGTCCTCCCACAGCTACAGCACCCAGAGCTCATTGCCTGCCCCTGGGATGGGCTGTTTCCTAAAGCAGGACCCTGAAAGCAAAATCAGAATCATAGTTTGTGATGTTTGGATGGTAAAGCAGAAAGCCAATCACTGCCAACCACCCTCTGAGAATTCAAAGTGAGCTACTGCATCACTTTCAGCACTGGGCACTGCTGATAGCTACTATTCATAGGAAAAATGTGGTTAAAATACATCACGCACTTAAAAGTTCAACCTGTGCTGCCTTTTGTCTTATTACCTTAAAGAAAGGGAGCCAGAAAAAAGAAGTTAATATGTTGTGATATTTCACAATGCACTAACAACCTTGTAAAACCAAACAAAGCTTGTTCCAAAGTGTTCCACGTTGTAGAATTTTTTTTGAAAGGAGATTCAAAGGAGCAAATTCACACAGTGTTAATGAAACATTCAGATAGCAAGAGACAAATGCTTTGTCATAAAAAAAGAATAGCTAATTTGAATTTTTAAGCCTTCAGGAGGCTTTTACTAGATTATAACATAATACTAATAGTTATTTATACATATATAGGTGTTTGTAACCATATATATAAGCAAGAAATGAAAGTGATTTTTTTAAGATGATGTTACCAAACTGATTTGAGAAATAAGACAACAAAAGTCAGTTGATATTGTGGCTCAGTGAGTTTCTGTGAATAAAATAACCTTTAATTTTTAAAACATGCTTTATGTCCACCTACACAACTATGTGACCATGGAATGGAGGAGAAACTTGTTTTAAGAGGACAGAGTGTGTGTGTTTCTGCCTCAGAGGATTTGCCCAAAGCTGAGACTCTGTACCCTCACAGTAAACCTCTGTTTCCTGCACACCACAAAGCTGGTTCCATTAGCACTCAGTAAATTCAGATTTTTCCTTTGAAATTAATAACAGCTATACATTCTTCAGCTTTTGAGTGGCTCTGCATATGAATAGCTGATATCCTTGGTGTTTACTCTTTAGCAAGTGACAACCAGTTATTAAAGCACTTATAAATGCTCCATCTCCCATTTTTATTTTGAGGGTATAAAAGGCTATACAACAATGGCAGCAGTTAGGAATCTTAATAACTAGGTATGACGTGAATGTTTATTTTTCCTTAAGAAGGAGGGAATCATATCTTAATTGTAAAAATACAACAAAACAATCTCTATTCAGGGTTGGCATTTGGGCAGCTGGACTATTTTCTTTCTCAATGTAGGACTCAGAATAATCTGTTTTATTCAGACTTATTAAATTATTAGAAATTATTAAAAAGACAACTACTTCTCTAATTTATCTGCACTTCACCATACGTGGAAACATGCCCTTTAGGGAAAGCTAAATCTCCAGTACCCTTTCCCAGTGGAAACTCCAAGGGGACAGGAGTGGGATGTACTAAGCAAACCCATTGTGCCCTCTGTCACAGGAGGGCAGCTATTTAACAGAGCTCAGAGGAGGATGGAGCTGCCCTTAGATACTTATGAGTGCAGTTCCAGTCAAAAGGCACTCTTGAGGCACATGGGGCTCTGTACAGCCTGTCCATGCTGGGAGCAGCACCTGAGCTACCAGCACTGACCTGGAAGGGCTCAGGAGCACGAGAGAAGAGATCAGCACTTCAGTCACCTGAGGAATGCTCTGGATGCGTCTGGGTGATGGAAATCCAGCAAAACAGCTTGAAAAGATAACTCTGGATTCCCACAGTGCGAGGGATAAGCCAGAATAAATGACTCATTTTTAGTAGGTTATTGAAACTGCTTTTGCTGTGTATTTTAACTATTGGCCCCATGTACTGATGACCTGATAGACAAGTTTTCCCAAAATGCTCCTGGGAAGAATTTCATCCATCACTTCATTTTTATAGCAGACTTCAGGTTAAAGCACCTTGGGGCATCCTAAAATACTAAATAAAATAAAACATCAAAGCATATAAAGCATGTTAAAAGTGTCATCTAAGATATAATATAAGACTGCTGCCTAATTCCAAAAAGCTGCTAGCTATTCTTTATATCTTTGCTATAAGGGTAATGAATTTCTCTGTTAAAAGCATGAAATGGAATATGACTGGGTGCCAGAAGAGGTCATCAAACTTGTATTTTCAAGAGTCTTCCTTAGTGCAAAGAAATGGTTGTCAGTGGAGAGAAACACAAAGCAATGGGTACAACTGACTGACCTTGGGAAAGTCCATGAGAAATTACAGTAACAGTTCTCAGGACTCCTTTTGCTCCCCACAACAAAAACAATGCCAGTTTTAAAACCACATATCCCCTTGGTGAGCTGAATTAGCCAACTCTACTGATTATGGAGCTCTAAGGTAGGAGCAATCTTGCTCATGTCCTGTTGATACCTTCTCTGTCACCACAGTGTTCAGCTCCCTCAGCAGGTGCATGTTCTGCACAAGGGCTCTGCTTCTCCTGCTCCGTTTCACTGCACACCACTGGATGTGATTTTTGTACATCCCATGTTCACTTGGAAAGAAACAACTAACCACCCAAACACACATTTTTATTGTTGTTCCTGTCAGGCTGAGCAGATATATAACATAACTCTTCCCGGAGATGTCATTTCTCTAGAAATGACAAAGTGGACACCCCTAGAACAGATCCTGACTGTATATATTACTGCTAGAAATAATCTTCAGTGTAATCCATACTATTAAACCCAGCAGGTCTTCTGGCTTCTAAGACATTTTGATATGAATCCAGTGAATTAACAGAGCCCATAATCAGCTTTCTGCCTCGTATTAGTTTAAGCCCTCTGAATATAATCTTATTGTGCTTTGCTGTGCCAGAGTGCCAGGCAGGGGTTCTCCTCCACCAAACACGGTGCTGGAACACATGCTGGGAGAGCTCTTGTATCCCCAAGGGAAGGAGGGCTGCTCACATCCCTCCTCCTCATGTTTGCTATCCTCAGGGACTCATTCTCCTATTTGAAAAATAAGGGATCTGTTCTTACCAAGATGCTGGCAGAGATGGCTTTTTACCACTGAGACTAACATAACTAAAACCTGACATTTTATTTTGTGGACAACTCATCACTTCTGTTCAGCTGAAGTCACACAGAAAAAGATGAATGGCCAAACTGTCCAGGTGGCTCATTTTGGATGTCTGCTACATTTCCTGAGCGGAAACTCCAAGGGACCTGCACACAAGACCATAAAGATGAGGAATCCTTTAAAAAGTTGAGTCCACCAATATAGAATTTCAAGTGCACAGAACACAGGCTGCAAAAACACTGCCCATTGCTCCCTGTACCTGCATCGTGTCTCCTCACACCACACACTGCTCCAAACCCTGAGCTCTTCATTGCAACTTCAGCTGGCACAGCAAGATCAAGATGGGAGCCTGCACCCAACAGTCCCAGAAAGAGGGAATTAGAGTGAAATTCCTCATCATGACAAACTTTTTTCCATACTCTAATGGAAAGGTCTTTTAAAGTGAATTCTGTTCTTTCAGGTTTGCTATCAGTCCCACTGTGCTCTGAGCTCCAAACCAGCTGCATTCATTTAATGTTTCTGACTGTGCTAGATCATAAAGTTTACCAGATTTTGTACTTTATGTAGTCAGTAAAATGCAGTAGGCACAGAAACTTAATAATATAGAGAGAAATAAGTAAGTGAAATTATGTAAAGAGACTTTTCTCTTTCTCACCTGATCCATGAACCTGCTCACATTTAAAGCCAAGCAACAGAGAAGTGTTACCATGCCCAGGAAGGCTCACCAGAGTCTTCTAAGACAACTGAAGTTTAAAAACTCCTTAAAAGGCAAGAGCACACACAACACATGGGCCAAAAGGATATCCTTAGGCCCCTGAACAAGTCAGATTTCTCTACAGAGAAAGGTTTCCCCACCAAGATTCAAATCTCTGTCTGACAGATCCCCCTTCCCACCACAACACAACAATGAAAGATGCTGTTTGACTACAAGATGTGCACATCAAAAAAAATTACATTAAAGGGATTGACTGATTTTGGACATCAGCTGCATAAATAATCCTTCAGAACCATAGTAACCAAAATAAGACCTTTTTGCAATTAAAAATTA
Source organism: Dendrocincla fuliginosa (assembly GCA_035047845.1). Taxonomy (NCBI): domain Eukaryota; kingdom Metazoa; phylum Chordata; class Aves; order Passeriformes; family Dendrocolaptidae; genus Dendrocincla; species Dendrocincla fuliginosa. The sequence goes on from JAWWMO010000022.1 coordinate 1,142,063, forward strand.
GTGTAAAAATTTTGATTTAAAGCAAGCACGGAAGGGATGTGCTTTCACGTGGATCTCATTTTAAACAACATTCTGAGCAATTATATCCAGGCTCTGGTCATTTCATTGTTATGGGCACCAAATCCTCTGCTGCTCCCAAAGCACATTCCCAGAGGGTTTTAGGAGGCTGCCCATGGTTCCCAGCTCAGCTCAGCTCTGACAGGGTCAGTTGTTCTCTTCATTCCAAATGTTGCGTGTCAGATCATCACAGTTTATTCTAAATGCTATTTAATTACATTAGAATTTAATTCCAAATCAAAAAGAAAATAAATCATATGGTTACCATGCAGCAGAACTTATGAAAATAAATGTCGTTAGTATAAGGTCCACTTAATAAATCACAGTTCTATCACAAGTATTGGATAGAATGCTATTGGACACTAAAGGAGATCTGTATTTTCCATTCTTTCTCTCAGACACACTCACAGAACAGATCTAAAATTACTTCTCAGCAGAAATTATGGAAGTACTCACATTCCTTTTGTACGGACACAATAGGAGCCAAAAGAGCACTTTGGTACATTTTTTACTCGTTTTAATCTCAAATTTTAATCACTAGACAATAATCACAGAGTTGAAAGCTGCAGTATGAAAATCAAGTTTTATGTCTCTCCTTTGAAGAAAAACATGGAAAACTAACACAGAAAATATTTTGGTGTCAGAGAAAAAGTGAAGATTTTTTTCTCAGTTTGCTTTTGCAGGTGCCGTCAACAAAACAGACAATAATATAGTATTTAGGCTTCACCAGGACTAAAAGTGACACCAAGCTCTACAGCAATTGCCTGCTACACTCACTTTCTAACCATTTGTACTTTGCTCCATACTCTAATTTAGAGCTGCTATAAAGCCTGTCATAGTTGATGGGAAATGCCATGAAGCTGCAATATCAGCAGCTTACATCATGAAATGGGCTGCTGTTTCACTGAGCCCCTTTCCCTGTCGGCTTGACTTCTTTGTCTCTTCCATTTCAGAGCTTCCTTCTCTTCCTTCTTTGTTTTCACTTCCCAAGCAAAAACAGGAGATAATTTGGAAATGGTGCTTCCTTATAGACATGTATATATATACACACACACACACATCCCTTTTCCTGAAAATGAAGACATTCTCAGATACAGCCTTTCCCTTTTCTGAAGGAATATCACACATAAAATTGTGCCCCCTTCCTGTTACCCCAAAATGCATGAGGGCAAAAAGACACCGTAAAAGAGAAAAGCTTCCAAGTATTAACCAACGCAACAGTAATTACCCGGATTCCAAAGAAGTTCTTGCACCAGTAGATATGCACATGCCATTGCTGTATATACAAATTATACATGCAAATGGGTTGTGATTATTTCCATGCACAGCTATTGTGTATGCACCTGCAAGCGCAATATTTGCATATACAAATTAAGTTGGTGTACAGGTTTTGTTTGTTTGGGGGTTTTAAACACATTGCCCATTGTCTCTTTAAATTCCAGTAGAAACACCACGTTTGGATTAACCAGAGCCATGGCAATGGGACCCAACTTGTGTTACTTGCTGTCTGCACCTCCTCAGGAAATTTTACAATGGAGCATCAGCAAAAACCTGGAAGAACAAGCAAGACCAGGAGCAGTTGTACCACAAACACACTTGGAAGGGCAAACAAAATTTTAAACATGGGTGAAATGGAGCATGTGCACCTGTGAAAAGCTAGGAAATATTCAGGGACACATCAAATATCTCTCTGACTCATATCATAAGGCAGCTCCTGTCACTCTGACTGGTGACCAGCTGTCCTAGTTCAGCAGGTGGGACCAGTTATCACTGTGTGGGGGTGATCAAAGCTATGTATTCTACCCCCTCTATTC
>JAWWMO010000022.1:1146257-1157561 GCA_035047845.1 Dendrocincla fuliginosa
TGAAATGCCTATAGGTTAGTAACAATCAAAAACAAAAATAAGCTTTAGGTTAGTAACTCTTGTTCAGTTTATTTGCTCGTAATAAAACCGGTTTTTCTACTTCTCATAGCTTGAGCTAGAAGTCTCAGGCAACATAAATGGTTTGAGATGAATTCTGATTAAAATTTGGAGAAAAATGCAAGCTATAGGGTTTAGTGCCCAGAACTGCTTTTGTGTGTGTTCAGTATGAATAATTTTGGTGCAGACTTGAAAAACATTCAGGTTTTTTCACATGCAAACTGAGTTTCCAATTCACCAATAGATATGGCAGATTTCAGGCCATTTTCATACAGCATTTTCTCCATCCTAGATGCACCTGTCTGAATTCATCCCCAAAGACAACTTCTTCGTATTTGCATGAATTATCAATATAGTACTTGATGAAGAGACAGTTTTGTTTTAATATCAAGTCTTCACAACATCCAAAAACAAATACACCTACATGATTTATAGACATTAGACTAGCATTAAACATGTATAGACTAGTTTCTTGTTAATTAAAATTTAAGAAAAGCTAAATTAAATTCATAAATTATTCTTATAAGGCAATTCTACATTAATAGTTATTTTGTTGATATAAATGGTCTCCTCATGGCTCTGAGTTTGGCATCACTTACTCTCAGTATTCTCCCTGTACTACCAGTAGCTCACTAAACTGTGAACTCAAAGGGTAGAGTGAATTTCAAATTGTCATTGCTTTACTGAGGGGAGATTCAGACTGCTCCAAGTGCAGTAGTCAAGAGATGGAAAAGGTCACCACAGTCATCTCATCATCAGACCATGGTCTTTTGTTGTTATTATTCTACAGAAAATATTTTTAACAAGGCTGTACAACAACCCAAAAAGCAGAAAAAATCTGACAGAAGTTTGTTTTCCACAAATATTAAAGGTCTGGAGAGATGGATTCCTCTAATTCAGCTCTTGGGAACATCCATCCCCAACCAGCGAGAGCCTGTTGAGGAATGTGGCACCTGCAAAATTCGGCTCCTCTGCAGCACGAGCAGGGCCTGAACTGCTGCTCCAGGTCAGACAGAGATGGTTTTATGAGCAACACCAGCTGGCAAGGCCATTAAAACACCAGTGCTTCCATCAGTTGCTGTGACTTTATGGGAAGAAGAGGGAAGTTAGTTACTCATAGCTTATGTTCACGTCCTGCAAGATGCTTTAAACACAAATGTGGGAACAAGCTGAAATGCCCTCAGAGGAGTTTCATCACTGCAAAGCTCTGCTCAGGGACAGTCTAAACTGCTGAAATGGGCCTGTGTCAGGGTGTTTCACACCAGCAGCACCCCACTGTCACTGGTGAGCTCTCACAGGGCTTTCCAAAACGACACCAGCCAGTTCCCAGTGCATTCCCCACAGGGTTCTCTGCTACCCACCTTCTGGTGACCAACCACCCACCAAAGACTAGAACACATTGGCCTCAATGAAAAACAATGAATAGCAATGTTTAAAGTGAAAGGGGAATTCCACAGCATTTTATACTTGTGGACAAGCCTGTTTTCCTTTCTCTGTTCTGAACAGCAGTCACAGAGAGTTGTGGTGCCCCAGGAGTTCAAGGAGAGCTTCCCCCAGCCTGGTACCCAGCAAATTGAGGCTCCCCAGGCACCTGAGAAATGCAGGATGCAGCAACAGGAACTGCAAGGGGAAAGTGTAACACAGTTTCTTCATTTCAAAAATCTTAGTATGTGGCAAAACCAGAGACGTCACAGAGAGATTTATGTGTTGTTAAAATCCCAGTACACCTACACAGCTACTGGGAAGTGCTGCTGCTGCTGCCTGTCAACCTTAGCACTTGGGCTTCTTCCTGCAACTGTACTTTAAAGGCAAGTTCTTGGCTGAACAAATCAAGCAGATGTTGGTCTTGATTTTCCCCTTTTTTATTTTTTTTTCCTTCCAAGAACAAGCAACCAAAAACTGCTTGCAATAAGGGATTTAATTTGCTTATCTGTAAAGCACAAAATATACATACAGGCTCTTTTTTTCAACACTATACCCTTCTGAAGTCAATGCCTATATATAACCCCACCATTTAAGCAAGTTCTGTTTAGTTTTGAGTTTTGTCCATGTCATTCCCCCATTTGGGGAGCAGCACAGTCCAATCTCTACAGGCTGCATGAAAACTGCATAAAAAGCATAGAAACATTCTTTTTATATCCACATATAGTTTTAAATATGATCCCACCAAGCCATTAACGTCTGCATGATAAACTAGCAACTTTAGCTTCTGCTATTAATCCAACATCTAACAGCAATTTTAGCCAACACTCAGTAACACTTGGTGCTGTAAGTAATGATGCAGTCCAAAAGCAGACTCTGATGGCTTAACCTGCACTGACCCACACATATATAAAAACTCTGGCTTTCCTGTTAGACTGCTTGGCTGGTGCATCAGAATAACAAAGCAAAACACTGCAAAATGTCTCTGTCAGTCCTTGGGGGACTGAAGGAACACTTGAGAATTGTCCCCACTGGTTTCTTATAGCCATGTGAATAAATATCAAAATAATCTGAAGAGTTTTTTCAACAATAATTTAAAAATATTCTCATGGTGTTTGTCAATGGATATATACTTTACACAGGCCCCTTTGTTCAGTCTCCTCTGTCCGCTGAAAATAAACCTTATAAATTTAGCAAAAATACATCTGCGCTGTCTTGCAGAACCTTCAGGTTTGTCTTGCAGAAGGGTTTTTCTGCAAGTAAAATATTAGCCCTCCAAAAAAGAAAATGCCCAGTTGAGACAATGAATAAATGGTCAGGTAGAGACTCCAGAAATGAAAAGCAGCCCTTCTGTTTTCCTTCTCAGGCCCCAGCACTCCTCACTACAAAGATAAGCACACGATGCAGAGGAACGGCGCAGAAGAAAATGATTCCATAGCATCTTCCTCATGGTACCACACAGGGACAGTCAAGTTTCCTGACATAGAAAACCACATGACCAAGAGCCACACAACACTCATGTGACCTTAGGAAGGTGACAGCAGAAAGAGCTTCAAAAACACTTCCCTTAATGGAAAAATAACATCCACAGCCCTCCGGTCCCCTCTCTGCTCCTGCAGGGACCCACGTCAGGACTGCAGGTGGTCAGCACAAAGCAGAGATAATTTAAGTCCTTTTCTGGCTCTTGTTCCCCAGACTGGAGAGCTGAAGCACTCAGCAGCCCCTCCACTCCCACTGCCCTTTTGGGGCAGCTGCAGTTGAACTGTTCAAATTCAACAGCTGAGGTTCAGATCTGCTTCTGCTGGGAGCTCTTGGTCTTCCTTGATTCCACTGTCTTAACAGCTGAAGGGGCTGAGTTCAGCAACCCTATCCCTCTCAGAAGAGCATGTCTGTACTTAAAAAGAATGTTTGGATAGTTTTCCCATATGTAATCCCCTATTCCTGACACTTCCAAGTGATGAAGGAAATCTGGATGATGTCAATGTGAGAGCACAGCCCAGTGATAAAGAAACTCGCTCTGCATTAACAGCCCCAGCACTAACTCCATCTCTGCACAAGACACTGAAAAAACCAGCCCCAAAATTCAAGAACTTGTCTTTTACAGGACAGGAGCAGTTCCTGCTCTGGGCAACCCTGTTCTTCACCTGCATTGGACCTTCACACATGAATGCTCAGCTGAACAGATGTAAAAAAAATTTAGAAAGCTTTTCAAGAGAAATCTCTTATTAAAAATCCTAAACTGCAGTGTGTGGAACAATAACACTGTCTGCCTGAAAATGTCATATCCTTGTCTGAACAGCCCAATACCTTATGTGCTCTGAATAAAGATAGAGATGTAATTGCTTTTCATGTTACGACTCACTTGTGCATCATAGATTTTTTAATATCCTGCAGAACACCCGTATTGTGGGAAGGAAGCAGGTGACAGCAGTAAACATATGTAATGTTATTTTTCTTTATGATAGAGATGAGCAGGGAAGACTAAATGATGCCTTAGGTTTTTAATAATCAACTATGGGATCTTAGGGGGAAAGTGTGCGTTTTGCCAGGAGCAAAATCATTAGAACTTTAACTCCAGCCATTGTGGGAAATTTCATTCAGCTAATTGTAGCCATTAAGTGACAGGTTATGCAATGAAATCACTTCAGGCTCAAAAACAAGATGCTCTCAGCAAAGCAGATTTCTCTGGAAATGAATGGGGCTTAAAAATGCTCTGCATTGTTCAAAGTCTAATGGACTTCCATGTGAGAGGAGCTGATGTCACACAGCTTTGGAAAAACTGTATGAGGAGATGCAGAGTTCTGAAAGAAATGCAGCTGGCAACATCTTTGTGCTTTTCTACATATATAGAAAGTCTATAAGCACTACAAACTAAATAATTCCTAAAACTTTGGTGAAGATTTAAAGTCAGCCCACTCTACCTTGGTATTTCGAGGACTGACGTGGTAACAAACTGCATGAATAAATAAAAATTTACATTCTTGTAGCACAAAGGCTGTTCCTGCACAGACATTTTGAAGATGATTTCTAACAATCTGATTAAGCTCCCCGCTCTCTCTAAAGCAAATAAGCCCTCACTGAGGCACCTGCCCTCTCTCCTTCTTTGGTCCAAGCCCTGTAGTAAACTGAGGTCTGTACGAGGGAAAGGTGTAGAGGTGAAGCCTCCAGAAGGAAATCATCCTGTTGGCTGAAACCTCAGACATGCACAGTACAGGAACCACTGGGACTTGCCCAGGTCTGGTCAGATCATAATGCTCAACAGATCCACCTGGGTCACCAGCTATCCTGGAAAACAGGGAAATTCTCTGATCCACACGAAGAAATTCCCAAAGAGAAGCATCCCTGCCCCCAAAATGCACCTCTGTGGTGGAATACCTGGGTGATGGTGTATCCCTCACCCATGCAAAAGAACCCAGTGCCAAAAAACAGAGGGCAAGGAGAGGCTGATAGGGCTCCAACCTGAGGCAGCCACCAGAGTTCTCCCAGAGCCTGACAAACCTGCCAGCCTCACCCCAAGGATTCACATTCCCAGCACAGGCACACAGCACTCTCTTAAGGGAAAAAGAAATTCCCTCGTGTTTCCTGAAGCAATGAAATAATCCAAGTTTTTCTATGAAGAGCATACAAAGCATATTAATGTGTTATTAATCTAATTAAAACAGCTAATCCTAATCAGTGTCTTGCATTTGTAAATTATGACCTCAAAGATTCTCACAACTAGGCTGGAAAATGAGAAGCAAGAGGCACACCTGTATTACCAGGGTTGAACAAGTTTGCCCCAAAGCTGTGTCAGGCCAGGGACTGGGATCAGCCTATGCATTTATATGATGATGCTTCTGGCTCTTGAAATTTCCCTCAGCTGCAAATAAATTCAAATGAAAAAGAAAGCTAAAGCAAATTCGTCTGAAATCCCCAAAGCTCCAGGCTGTTAAAAATGAAAAACAGTGCTGATGAATTGAGTCTGTGTCAATTCTGACCACATCCAAAGTACATTACTCGAACTGCTATTAAGTTATTGTCCTGGGACAGTGTGAATTCTGCTACAGTCATGGAAATGAAGGAGAATCATTCTGGGATGGAAGTGTGAGCACAGAACCTCCAAAGGGCTTTCTACAGAAGGACTCGAGTGAGGGCAAACCAAAGGATTTCATTAATCCAGTGCAGTTTTTCAATTCTGTTAAGTCAATCATATAGATCTTATTTGGGGGACCTAAATTCTAGTAGCTTAATGATACCAAAGTGCTCTAAGGCACTGCAGCCCCCATGGGGGTTGCCTACTGGGTGTTTAACTTGCTCATAACGTGGCCTTCACACCTCTGCTCAATCCCCCAGTTTTCCAAGTCAAACTAGGGGCATCCAAGGCTAGATAATATGGGTGATATTCATTTGTTTTCAGCTGTACAGTAATACACATAAATCCTGTGAAATCCCTCATAAACTATTTCTTTTCTTCTCCAGCCAGATCTCGCACCCCTCCAGTTCCCGAATACTAAATCCTAATCCTAATTCCTCCACCATTCCAGCCCCATATTTCAGCTGGATGCACAAAGTCTGTCTCCCCAGGGCCACTGAAAAGGTCGATCCATTACAACCTGCCTTCAGTTTTAGACTTTCCTCCTGCAAAATCAGCTTCCCAAATCTTCCTGCTGGTGGAAGTCCCAGCTCACAGCCTTCCATCCCGTGCCCACCATGGGATGGGCCAGCCTGTTCTCCTGGGGAAGGCTGTGTTGGGCTGCAGCTCCATCCTGGCCCTGGGAAGGAATAATTCCAGGCAGTGACAAGTGCAAAGCAACATCTCCCCAGAATGTTTTCCCATCTCTACTAATTTTCAGTTTATGGCCTTCTGCAGTCACTGGCTCCCTGTGCTTTACAGTCTGGAAAAGGGTTTTCTTCCATAAATTCTTCTTGATCTTCTGCTATTTTTTCACATTTACAATATTCTAGTGCTCTGCAATGAACACGGAAATGTTAACAATTTGATGGGTGCAGATCCAACTGAGAAAAAGAAAGAAGGGGAAATTTCATTTCATTAGGATTCTTGGAAAATTACAGTTTTTTAATTTTATTCTTTTCAAAATGAAAATGATTTTGACATTTCTATACCAAGGACAGAATTTCTTGATCAGAGCAAAGGCACACAACTTGCAGGAAAACCTGCCATTGCAGACAAACAGTGTGAGAAAAATCTCTTTTATTCAATTTAGTTAAGATACAAAGTTTAGCAAAAAAGAAAGTTTGTATTTCAGCATGTGCTGGGTGCTCCGGCCACGAAGGTCCAAAAAAGCATGCACACCCCCCAAAAATCATGCTTTTTATGTGTCCCAAGAGTCCTGCCTTGTTAGCATAATGAGAGGAGTGTGCCTCTTCTTCTGATTGGGTTTGGTATGCCCCCCTGTGCAGGGGGACAGGGTCTTCTGACCAGAATGACCGCTTTCCTCTGCACACAAAGGGCCTGTCACATGGCAAAAGCTTGTTTCAGCTATATCTTTATCTACTTTCATAATTCCCTATTCCTGAACGCAAACTGTCCCTGGCACTAGCCCAGACAGAACCTGGTGCCTTACAACTTCTATGGTGTGCCTAAAGAAAATAATTCCTGAGTTAATGAACTATTTGCTTGTAATAAAACCATGTTCTTTTATTTCTCACAAACAGGACTTGACATTTCATGTTATGTGACTTCATCACCTGAACTTCACCGAAAAATCTGGTCTTTAATCTCCCACATTCCACCTTACCAGACACGGAATTTAAAATCACAAAAAAGAAGAACATAGGAGACAGGGATGGACAGACATGAAATAAATAATTTTCAAAGCATGGAACCCTTGCTAAAGAAAATTCAGAAGCCATTCTTTGCAGTCATACTGGTACAAAGCAACAGCACTGTAATGAATTCTCAAAAATTAAGAAAAAATCTTGAAGTTTAATACATTTTAGTTTCAAGGCTGCAAAACACTTTAAGAAAATCAAGTTTAAAAATTGCATTTAAGTGCTAAGAACTTCTGTGGCTATGCTAGAAGGAACTACAATCATCCTGATTTAATTCCCATGAATTTCAGAAAACTAATAATTGTTCTAAATAATTAGGAACTGTTATTACATTAAAAGTCATGATACATACTGATTAGATCATATTAAAATGAAAAGAATAATTTGAATTATTTACACACACACACAAAAAAAACCAACTAAAAGTGAGACAAATCTATGAAAATCTAAGACAAAGAAAAGAATTCCTGAAATAGTAACAGCTCATTGCACAAGTAATTTTCATAAATATTAGTTATGTCTGAATTGCACCAAATAAAGAAGTTCCCCAAAAACACTCATATGTGCTTACTGGCATAAAGTCATTTAATGCCTTGACTATCTTGGCTCAAAACTCATTTCTAAACTACGAGATGCAACCCAATGATTTTTCATTAAATGCAAAATATACAGTATATTACAAGTTATCCAAGACTGTGATGTCAAATGCTTTTGTGACAGCAGTTTTACTTAATATTCATTGTCAGCTTCTCAGAGGATAGACTGAGAACTAATAAATTCAGAATGTATTAGTATTATAATACACTGCACAATTTATATTTAGTGTTCTGTACCAGCATAACACTTAGTAGAAGGCAGGTACACTGAATACAAAATATTAGATATACAAAGTATATTAAGATATTAAACCAGACATTAAAATATTCCTGCTGTGCCCCTAGTTTAAATGTGTTTGTTGAACACACAAGCAATATTTCTGCGTCTTTGGTGCCTCTTTCCCTTCTCTGTGAGGGCTGAGGCTCGAGTGTACTGTGCCATGGTGACACTCAGGTGAGGGCCATTCCAACCTTCAGACAATTTGGTTCCCAGCCCAAGGAATGCACAGGTCTTGAACAAAATTCGTAACTCCCCTCTGCAGCATGTTTTTATCTCAGCTTGAACCTATAGCTGCTTAATCTGTGCTTTGCAGCATGGGTGCTGTTGACAGTCAATACTTCACACCACTGAAGAGACCATTTGATAAATGGCACTGAAGAACATAAATGCTTTGGAAGAAAGACCTTCTGCATTTCCCCTGCATGTGTGTGAGCTGCTGACAAGGGGGGAGAGCAGATACAGCCCAAAGCACTCCCAACACGACATAGAAGGTTATGGGTAATAAAGGCAAAAACATATAATTTGCTAATCAAATTAAAACTTGGGAAAGTTTTCTTAACGTTGCCAGGTGTTATGCTTGTGAAAGTTTTCTTGAATTGCTAAATGTCATATTTAACCTGCTAAATGTTAAACCACAATGCTATGTACATTATGCTGGTTATAAGTTTTGGACTATACTGATAAAGAGAAGACTCGCTGCCCTCATCTTTGAACAACCTAACAACCCCTAGCAACAGGACAGAGCCCAGAGCGGGAATGAAGTGGACTTTAATTGGAAGATTCGAATGAGAGTGGGAGCGGAGTGAATTTCGATTGGAGAAGCCAAAAGAGAACAGAGGGTATAAAAGAGGACTGGGGACCCATTAGGGGCGTGGTCCGTTGTGGAGCAGGAGACTCCCTGGTAGCCCAGCATGCTCCTTTGTTCATTTGCCTTTAATTTGCCTTCAATAAAGTTTAATATTCCAAATTTTTAAACTTATGGTCTTTTGCCTATAACAACTTGGTGCCATGACTCACATCCCGCCCTCTGCACTGCAGAACTCTATTCCGGGAAGGCACGCCCCGTCCCGAATTCGGACAGTCTCGAAGAGGAGCCTTTCCATGGTGCAGATTCAGGATATCTGGCCGAAATGAAAGACAAATGAGCAAAGAAATTACTGCAGTTCCCCGTAATTTTTGTGCACGAAGATCCGAATGAAGACTCGAGACTGAGTATTCACGGATTCCGGTGAAGGCTTGAAAGTGAATATTTACAGAGTCCGGGGTTCCATTCGGTCGGGGAGGGTTTCCCAGGGCACTACTGAGTGAGATGTCCTTTAGGACGGAGCGAGTGCAGACCTTCTAGTAGTGTGGTTCTCATAGCCTGCGAGGGCGTGAGCCCACGAAAGAAGGGAGGTGAGTGTGACTGTCTGACTGTGAGGGCGCTTTGGAAGGTGGGACAGAATGAAAGTACATCTTCTGCTCCCATGGGTGGCCATAAGGTGTCACAAGATACCCCTCAGGAGAAGGGAAGACCCGAAAATGAGTTTACGGTGAGGTTACCAGACATACCTCCCAACAGTCCTTTAGGGATAATAATAAGATATTGGAATGATTACCCCTCCAGGGAAGGAAAGTTGAGGGAGAAGATGGTACATTACTGCATGGAAGTTTGGGGGGGAAAACAGATAAGGCAGGATCATTTATATTGGCCAGTATATGGCTTGTTTGAGGATTGGATTTGTCAAGCCTTAAATATTTATGTGAACAGCAAAGAACCATTTAGTGCAGAGGAAAGTGAATATGCTAGTTTGTGGATAAGATCAGATAGTAGAATCTGTTTATTCCCATTAAGAGAGAGGAATGGGTTGGAGAAAAATAATTGGGACCCAGATGATTCCCAAAAGCCACCTCCACCATACCTCCCACCTCCTCCTGTGCCCACTTCACGATCTCCGTGCTGTGTTTTAGCCCAGAACGGCTGCCGGAGTGCACCCATTCCCACTGTTCCAGCAATATCAGCCCCCCCTTCACCTGCCGCGGCGTGGGAACCCACCGCTTGGTCGGCACCTGCCGCTGTGCAGGTATCCGCCATTTTGTCGGCACCTGCCGCAGTGTGGGAATCCGCCATTTTGTCTGCAACGGCCCCACAGCTTCCCACTGTAGGGTGGGAACCCTTTACTCTGGAGACCAGTTCCTTGTCTACACCCCAGTCTCAGTTATACCCTTTGAGAGAAATTGCAATGGGAGAATGGCAGCCTGGGATAGGATTTGTGTCAGTTCCTTTAAGTCGGAGGGATGTAAGAGCATTTAAAAAGGAGATGGGAAGCCTATTAGAAGACCCTCTTGGTGTGTCTGAGAGGCTCAACCAGTTCCTAGGTCCTAATATATATACCTGGGATGAAATGCAGGTGATTATGGGGATATTGTTAACAATGGAGGAACGGGATATGATTAGGAGAGCAGGAATGAGAAACTGGGATCGGAGACATCAACAATGTCCAGCCGCTGACGTTAAGTGGCCCCTTCAGAGACCCAATTGAAACAACCAGGATGAGGCTCATAGGAATCATATGGCCGATTTACAGGATATCATAATTCAGGGAATTAGGGAGGCTGTCCCTAGAGAAGGGAATATTAATAAAGCTTTTAAGGAACACTAGAAAAAAGATGAAACTCCCACGGAATGGTTGGAAAGATTGAGAAAAAGTTTAGGAGAAGTCTTACTTAAAACACAGTTTGTAGCTAAATCCTGGGAGGATATCAGGAAAAAGTTAGAAAAGATTGAGGATTGGAAGGAAAAGGGACTAGACGAATTATTAAGAGAGGCTCAGAAAGTGTATGAAGGGATGAGGAAAGTCAGAGGAAACAGACGAAAGTTCTAGTGGCTGCTGTAAGAGAAGGTCAGAGAGTGAATAAGAATCAGAGATGGCAGACCTCCCATGGACCCAATAGACGTGGAGTACCAAGAGATAAGGGGCAGCTAGATCAGAATGAAGTAGAATGCTACTACTGTGGCCAGAAAGGACATCTTAAAAGAACTTGCCGAAAGCAAGTTCAAGGATGAACAGGTGTTTAAAGAGGATTAAGAGGGTCAGGGGCTCTACTTGCTGGGGACCCAAAAAGACACTGAGCCCTTGATAAAACTTAAATTGGGTCCTCAGCAACAAGAATTTGAGTTCTTAGTGGACTCAGGGG
>JAWWMO010000022.1:1175468-1189241 GCA_035047845.1 Dendrocincla fuliginosa
ATAAAATAAAATAAAATAAAATAAAATAAAATAAAATAAAATAAAATAAAATAAAATAAAATAAAATAAAATAATAATCACTACTAAAGGGCTTTCTTGTAATTGTAAAGAGGTGCTTCAGGCTTGCTATCAACTGACTGCACTTGGGCATCCTGGCACCCTCTGGGACTGAAATCCCTTGCTCAACCTTTGGTGTAGGAAAAGATGTGCTGTCCTTAGTCCTGCCTGCTGCCCCTGTTCTCCTGCCCCTGTTCTCCTGGCCCTGTTCTCCTGCCCCTGTTCTCCTGCCCCTGTTCTCCTGGCCCTGTTCTCCTGCCCCTGTTCTCCTGGCCCTGTTCTCCTGCCCCTGTTCTCCTGCCCCTGTTCTCCTGCCCCTGTTCTCCTGCACCTGCTTAGGCCATCTCAGACCTCCTCAGATCAAACAGCCAATCTCATGCCAGCCCCTGAGTTTGCCTTGCTAAAGTAGGGGGTGAATGTGGAGTTTAGCAATGCAATGAGTACAATATCCTGCAATTGCTGGGAAAGGAGTTTTCCTTACATACATCCCTCTTCATTCCTCATTTTGAAGTGGTTTTCCAGTTCTTTAATAAGGAGTTCATCTCATTACCAAGTTTTTATAAAATTACATTTTAACTTAAACTTCTAATGCACCTGAAGTCATTAGTTTTCTCCCCCACTCCCAAAAGTGATGGCAGGAGTATAATTCTTGGCACCTCCTGTAATAAAATCAGGAGCAAAGGTCTGTCCACTTGGCATGTTAGGATGAATCTAAACTGACATGTGGGAATTGGATTAAGGTTTTCTCCTAAAATACAGGTAAGTTGAACCTGCCTTGAGGCAGCACTCCTACCCTTCCTGGAAAGGAAAAACATATTCATTCTGCACCACCTTTGAACTGAGACTGAAGGAAGAATATGGGCCCTGCGTGATGGAAAGGCAGGAGAATATCCACTCTGTGTCTTATCAGCCATGAGGAGATCACAGAAATTTAAAGGAGTAACACACAAATAAATAAAATACTTATAAACTGCATGTATTAAGTTTTCATATTCAAATTTCACTCTGGCTGGGACCATAAATCTAAGGCTGTTTTACAGTCAATTTGCAGAAGAGAAGTTTGCAGAAACTGGCAGAATGTGGCCAGAATATCCAACTTCCCACAAGATTTCCAGCATTCAATTTGGATGAGGTACTGCAAGATCAACTGCTTGCTAACTTCATTTTTCCATTATTTGCAGTAGAAATGTTATTAGATATGGATTTCAGTAATGTGATTACCAGTGAGTGGTAATTTTGAAGTATCTGTGTGGGAACTGCTTGAGTAATTATTGTGCCACTGAAATCAAACCATGATGCAGATTTAAACCTTTTCTTATCCAAAGCTATTCTGAACATTATCAGCACCTTTCCATCCCTTCTCAAAATACATGGAGAGGTAAAATACTCTAAGAAATTTTATATTTCTTGTTGTGTGTCCTGACAAACTAAAACAAAACAATTCAACTTCCTATAGTTAGAAACAAAGGAGTCAAAATGTATTTTGAAGTACAAAAGAAGGCTATTGATCAAAGTTCAGGAACTATTGTTATGGTGGTCATAGTTCAGTTAATATTTAGAATATTATGTAAATGAGGACTTTCTTTGGGGAATATATATCAGCTTTATATTCCTTCTACCCATTCTGCAAGGTAGTGCCTTCCAAAGTGCTGCTGTTCGGAGACCACTGAAATGAGGTCTTTGATGACTTTTCTATGGTAAACATTAGAGTTGTTGCTGTGCTGGTGTTTTGTTCCATTTAACTGTGCACTCCAATTGTTGCTTAACAACAATTTATTTAGGGTTCCGTTGTCAAATCCACCCCCAGTATCAGAGTGAGTTCATCTGTGAGGGCAGTGAACTCCCAGCAAGGGAACCCCAATGCTCCTTAGATCTTTCCCTGCCAGGCAGTGGAGAAGAGTTTCCAGGCCCCCAATCACTGAAATCACTGCCTGCTTTCATAGGATCATGGAATCACAGAATCAGCCAAGTTGGAGGAGTCCTCTGAGATCATCAAGTCCAACCCTTGATCCAGCACCACTGAGATTACCAGATCATGGCACTGAGTGCCACATCCAGTCTCATCTTAAAACCCTCCAGGAACGGTGAACCCACCACGTCTCTGGGCAGGCCATTCCAGTGTCTGATTGCTCTCTCTGTAAAAAGTTTCTTCCCAATATCCAACCTAAACCTCCCCTGGCAGAGCTAAAGCCCATGCCCTCTTGTCCTATTGCTGGTTGGTAGGAGAAGAGACTGACCCTACCTGGGTACACCCTCCTGTCAGGGGGTTGTACAGAGGGATGAGGCCACCCAAAGCCTCCTCCAGACTGAACACCCCCAGCTCCCTCAGCCTCCCCTCACAGCACTTGTGCTCCAGTCCTTTCACCAGCCTCGCTGCCCTTCCCTGGACCTGCCCCAGCACCTCAATATCTTTCCTGAACCGAGGGGCCCAGAACTGGAAACAATACTCAAGGTGTGGCCTCACCAGAGCTGAGTCCAGGGGCAGAATCACTTCCCTGCTCCTGCTGGCCACACTATTGCTCATTCAGGCCAGGATGCCATTGGCTCTCTTGGCCCCCTGGGCACACGTTGCTCATGTCCAGCTGCTGTCCATCAGTGCCCCCAGGGCCCTTTGTGCCTGGCCCCTCTCCAGCCACTCTGGCTCCAGCCTGTGCTGCTGCAGGGGCTCGTTGTGGCCAAAGGGCAGGACCCGGCACTTGGCTTTGTTTACCCTCACACCCTTGGATACAGTCCATCTCTCCAGCCTGTCCAGTTCCCTCTGCAGAGCTCTCCTGCCCTCCAGCACATCCACACTCCCCCCAGCCTGGTGTCATCTGCAAATTTGCTGATGGTGGAGTCCATCCCCTCACCCACATCATCAGTAAAGACATTAAACAGGACTGGCCCAGCTCTGACCCCTGGGGACACCACTGGTGCCCGGATGCCAACTGGGTGCAGCACCATTGCCCAGCACTCTCTGGGCCCACCCTTCAGCCAGTTCCTAACCCAGCAGAGTGCCCCTGTCCAAGCTTTGCCAGGAGTGTGCCAGGGAAGACGATGCCAAAGGCTTTGCTGAAGGCCAGGCAGACACATCCACTGCCTGTTCCCTCATCCCCCTGTGTGAAAAATGAGTAAATGAAGCCATAGCTGGTTTGAGCACCAAGAGAGTCACCAGGCTGTGGCTCTGCTCAGCTGTGCCCAAGTGTCACCTGCCCTTGGAGCAGCAGGATGAGTTCACCTTTCAAGGGACAGAAAACCTTAACTCAGTGCTACACGTTCCCCCTGCACAGACTGACAGAAGTGCTGTTTGCCCTGACGCCTGACAACCTCCTTGGCTATACAAGCAAATATCCAGTGCAAACCCACAGTCATTAATATCTTTCACTCTGATTTGAGTACCCTTAGGCCTTTTGCTAGTTGGCTGAGCACTTCACTGCCCTGTGGAACTTGTATATCCAGCGAAAAGGACCATAAAATACCCTGCTGCCTGTAAATCACAGTTATACACAGTTATAAATGTTCCCTAACATTTGTGGATTTTTTTGTCTGGAATATACTGAGGTTTTCATGAGAACTACCATGTTTGTAGTATAGACCAGACTAAGAGCAGGCAAGATTCACAAGCCCACTGTTTTCATAGCTGCAGCCAGATAGTCAAAAATAACTAGGAAACTAGTGATGCAAAATTAACAGGCCTCTGTGTGATGAGAAAACAATCCATATTCTTTGCAAGGAATTTTCTTTTGGCATATTCCCAAGTAGAGGTCCCAGCATCGCTACCCAGGGGCTGGATACCAGTCCCCATTTTTGCATAGGATGTTTTCAGCCATACTAGCAGGATCATTCTCTTAAAAAGGCTGAAACTACACCCCCCCAATTCCAAGGGGAATTCATGGTTCTCCCTGGCTGCACAGGATGCTGTTCTGGACTGTCCTGCTCACGTGCAACTGCTCAACCCTCTGCTAATGGCCACCAATAACAAGCCCCCCAGCAGGACCATCTAGTGCATTCAACTGCGCAGCAGAAAATCCCTAAGGAAAAGGGGCAGATCCAAAGGAGAAAGAATGGGCTCCAGGCTGTGCTATGGGCTCCAGACACCCCAGGCAGAAGTTGGCCTCCCTTCTCCCGGAAATACCCTTTTCACTCACACATGCTGCCTTTGAGATCTCAAAAGCAATGGAGAGCACAGAAGAGGGACAGCTCTTGCGGCAGAGGGATCGGGACACCCAGGAAGGGGAGCAAAGCGAGAGCAGTTACTCCCTTCTGAGCACAAGCTCTGCTGTGCATATCCCTCCCCTGGGCAGCGGGAGTGATGGACTGCATGTGAAACACAAGGCCATTTCCCTCCCTGATGGGGAGCCCATTACCTTTGAACTCACTATCACAGCTTCCTCTTTTCTTTTGTTTTTCTTGGAAATGTAATCCCATCCTGGCAGTTTGGAGGTGTCAACACAAGTGTTTGCTTGCCTGTACTTAAGCCAATACACTCAGTTCCACTCCAGACTACAGTTCCAGTCAGCACAGAGAGTCTTGAACAACACAAGGAACAGTGAACAGCCTCCTAACACAGCTTTGAAAACCATTTCAAAGTTACCCATTTCTTCCTGCAAATATCAGGAGGTCCATCCACACACTTGTGTCCTGAAAAGAGAAACTTGCTTTTCTATTTTCTTGTGCTAAACATATTTTTCCACTTTGTCCAGGGACTTCCAGGTAGGCATTAGTCACCTTTTATAGTCCAGAGTAACACTCTGGGAAATCTGCATACACAGAACTTGATGGCCTCGATGCACCACCTCCAAACACCATGGAGGAGTTGGACAGGTCACCTACATCCAGAGCAGGGACAACAGAAGGTCAGTGTATATTGATGACTCCTGTCCAGAGAGATGCCCACATAAGGCAACACTCTTAAATTAGAGACCATGCATGTCTGTGGAAGCCTGAGGCCCTTAGTCACCTTAAAATACATTCCGTAACAAGTGAGTGGTAAATCTCAGGGGTCTGGAGATGGGAAAGATGAATGATTGCTCATAAGCTGTTTGGGGTGTTTGAACAGGTACTTAAGCATTGAATTGTGGTAAGAATTATGTCTGGAGACTTCAGCTCCCGTGTACATGGGCTGCTGCCATGGCCAGAAGGTGTCATATTTATTGAGCATGTACAGTCAGTCCAAAATGCCCTGGATTAATTCATCTTCCCATGTGGTGTACATAGGCCTGGGCTTTGAGAAACCTGGACTTGCTCCAGTCAGATACAATTTGGTGTCCAGAAGTCCCAGTCCTGTGTCATGGATCTCAAACCTCTCCAGACCAGGACTCTGGGCAGAAAAAAGCAACAGGTCAGGACAATCAGACAGAGGGCAGCCCTAGCTTCTGCACAGAACCTGCACAGAGAACCACACAAGCAGAACCACCTTAAAGAAAGCTCTCACTGCAGCCAACACAGGCCAAGGGATGATTGAAAGCACATGTGACCAGGATTTGGGGGCCTGGGTGCAGCACAGGAAGAACAATTCAACTTCCAAAGCTCTGCTGGTGCAGTGGAACAAACCTGCTCACTGCAAGACTGTCTGCACATGGGGGCACTTCCAGAGGGCCTCCACTAACATGCTGGACCATGCTATATTCCTGCCTGGTTCAGCCCTTCCTCCTTCTCCAAGCCACAGAAGTCCTCCTCTCTCTCCCCTTTAATTCTCCTTATTCTCCCCCCATAAACATCTGTCACGGGTTCATTTCAGCTGTTACCCATTCCTTCCGGGGTAGATCCATCCACACACTTGTGTCCTGAAAAGAGAAACTTGCTTTTCTATATTCTTGCCCTAATTATATTTTTTCACTTTTTCTGGTGACTTCCAGGCTGGCATTAGTCAGACAGGTACAAAATACTCCCAAATGCAGCTGAAATCAATGGGGCAGCAGCAAGGTCTCCCTCAGCAGATTTTCATGCCAGCAGTACCAAATATACACCACAATATATACACCACAAATACACACCACACCTGCCTGGCCTGCTGATAACCGTTTACTTTCACACCCTCCTCAGTTTGCTCCCAGTTTTGTCATTGTTTTCCCCTTTGTTCTGCTGATTCTGCTGATCCTTGAGGAGATCACTGAGCTGCAGCAGCACCTGCCCCTGCTCAAGCCCCCAGAGCTGCTCCAGCTCCCCCACATTACACAGGGGCTGCTCTGTGTTTGAGAGTCTTACACAAAACTCCAGTGGCCTCTGGAGCTCCAAATTGATGCTGAGGGGAGCTTGGTGTCTAAAAGCAATAGGGATTCTTTTTGCAATGGATTTTCCCATCAGGTTTGTGTTAGGCTGCTAAGAGCAAATTGCTTTCTCCTCTCTGCCACAGTCTCCAGACTGATCTGTCCCAAAATACTGTAGCACAGACAGTAATCTTCAATCTGCTGAATAAGAAGTAGCAATTAAGTTCATGAGAAGTTAACAAACCCACTCTCCCAGGTTAAAAGGTATGAGGTGGTGCCATGGAGCCTACAAACTCCTCTCACTTCAGGTTTTCAAATGCTGGAGATTTTTAGATCTGTCTTAAAAGTAATCAAGGTATTTGACTACACCCTTGGTGAATATGAAAGGAAAGCAACAGGTAAAAGAGCAAAACAACTTAGAAGGGTCCTGCAGGAGGAGTGTCTACATGACCACTGATCTGGGAAAGCCCAGAGAAGAGTCATCTCAGCCCTATCACTTTTCCAGCTGATTAAAATTGCAAACACGCTGTTTAAAACTATTGAAGTCAATATTTTGCTTTCCCTTCCTGCCACAGAAAGACAGCTGTCAGCAAAGGAAACCTGAGACATAGAACGCATTGTACCCAAAGCCACTCCGCTTATGAACGTCTCCATCAAGACTTTCTCCCACAAGGCTCCCAAGCTGGATGAAGAGACTGGCCCAGAGGGGCAGGCCGTAGTTTACTGCCTGTCCCAGGGCCAGCTGAGCTCTCATCAACCAATTGCTTGGCCAGTCAATGGTTTTTTGGCATCAAAGAAGAGGGATAGTACTGAACTGCACTTAGTCACTTTGCATTTGCTCACCGTGCTTGGCCAGTGAAGGACAGAACAAGACCTTGTCCTGATGCCACAAAATTCTCCAGCATATTTCCTCTCTTCCAGTGGAGAATTGCAGTGAATGGTAATGAGCTTCGTACACAGAAAATACCCCCTTCTTGTAAAGTACACAGAATCAGAAAGGACCGTATTTTTTTTCTTCTTCTTCTCTGAAAATTATTTATGAGAATAGATTTGCAATAGTTTGCTCTAGAATGGAATATTTCAACCCATGTTCAAGGTACTATTCACTATAACTTAATAATTTAAGTGTGTTCAACACTGCTTGAAACCAAAATAAAGAAAAAGCATATGAAATATGCTCAGAACTACTTGTATTTCCCTTATTAACAGCATATTTTCCATGCCTTATTTATCCTTTCTGCTGGCATATCTGCGGCAGACTTTGAATCAAAGTAAAGTTATGTTCTTTATATTGTCAATTTTGACTGGATCCCTGATAATAAACCATTAAAATGACAAGGAAGTATATAAAACAAATGGAATCACTGATGTTATGTATCACAGTTCTCCACTATAATATGCACATCTTTTCCCTTTTCTCTTGTCTTACATCTGAAGAGGACTTCTTATTTTTTTAACGTCATTATTCAAGCCCATCCTACTTAGGCATCAAATCCCATCTACAGCTAACTTCTTTTGGTCTTTGATACTACATTTCATACAAAAATAAGTGAAGGCAAAACCGGTGTTCCTTTGGGAAAATGTTCCTACTGTTTCTCCGTTCATGGAGCACTGGAAGTTACCCTAAGATTAATTAAACTCCACACAGAACATATTTTCTGTAAAAAATTAAAAGTCCAGCAAAATTGTCAGTTATCGATGTGATTTATTGATCAGTTCTAGGGGTTCTCCTACATGGCTCTGTGCTCCCTCGAGGCTGTGGTAGACTTTATTTTGGCCTTGTCACCTCTCCAGCTGCCACACACAGGTTTGCTTCTTCCAAATTTTGATCACATTATCGAGGTTGTTGCCTCAAACCTCTTGCATCAAGCCAAAGAAGCATTCAGTAATTTTTTGAGCTACCTGACTGCAGGTAAAGGAGTGGGGCAGCTCGAGCTGAGCTGACACCAGCCTTGCCAGAGCAGCACACGAAGTCAACACCTGCCCAAGCACGTGCCAGCTTTAGAATCCCTGTGACTTTCACACAGCTCTCTTAGAGGCTAGAGCTCAGGAGCACCAAAACACAAACCTCAAGATAACTGAGGATGCAGAAATCACCACTTTTTGAGAGCAGTCTTTGGGAATCTTCCATCATATGGCACATCTCTCCAAACACATGGGAAAGTGAGGGGTTTCCACAGAATTATCTTGCCCATGCTGATCTCAAGCTTTTACACTGCTCTCTAGTCCAGGCCTGTGCACTGCAGTGTCTTACTGAGCTGAGTCTTTGTTTGTTGCTCTTAGAAACACACCCCACAGGATGGCTTTCAGCTATGGAAGAAACAAAAAATAATTTATTTTAAACATAAAATAAAAACAAAATAAAGCAAAAACCCCTACTCAAGAATTCATGAACTAAACAAGAACCTAAATTGATTCACTTTGAAAGATCATAATGTGTCTTCACTTATATTGCTCAAGAAATGTGGGCCAAATATTCCACATCATAAAGAAATTCACCCCAAGTAACTTTTCACCAGCTGAGAGGTCTCAAACCAGGAGTAGTGAAGAGTCTGAGACATGCACACTCATCTTAAAATCCACACCCCTGGCATACATGTGATGCATTTGTTTCACTGAGAGCAAAACTACAGAAGTTAAACAACATTCCCAATTTCTGAAATTTCTTTGCAGGGTGATCATAATTCTAGAACCTTCTAGTAATAATCTACAGCTTGTAGAATTTTGGTTTAACTCTGCTATCACTTCCAATCCTCACTTACAGTCCTGGAAACATTTGTTCCTCATTTCTGTTGTCATTTGGCAACCATCATAGTTATATTTCTTGACAAAACAAACAAACCCACTCAACTAGATTGAACTCAGCCTGTCAGCAGCCCAAGGCACTGCAGCAGCATGACCTGGGGATGCTCCCCCCCCTGCTCCTACTACTGCTCCAACAGAGACACAAAGAACTTTGGGATGACTGGGTCAGAGCTGCCCCATCCCATATCCTGAACTCCAGCTGCTGAGGGGCAGCAGTGGCCCCCAGTGTGGCACTGGCTGGGGCTTTCAAATGATCATTCTGCTTTTCAAACATAATCTTTTGCTTTTAACTATATCCCAGAATATTCTGAGTTAGAAGGGACCCACAAGGATCATTAAGTCCAGCTCTTGGGGATGTGAATGCCCAAACCCTGGCAGATGAATAATTACACAAAGGCAGAGTTAGTAAACATTTAACAGCTCAAAGACACCTAAAAATGGCTCTGTGTTTACCCATCACATTCCAGTGTGCACTGAAAAGTGCAAAAGCCCTGCATGATAAAAGCCCAGCTGTGGACCTCTGGAATAGACTGACCAGTCTGCAAACATGACAAAGAAATATTAACTACCTACTGCTTAAAATAAAAAATAAAAAAAGAATTTGATGCCAAAAACTCACCACATATAAAAAGTGAATTAAAACATCCTGTTGAGAGTTCTAGAAGACACATTAATTTATTACTCCTATGAATTAAAATCCATTTAGGTCTATTCCTACTGTCCCCAAAGCCAAAGGAAAGACACCCTCCAAACCAACTTCTGGCCTATACATTACAGAGAATACGGTTTAACTTGTTCTTGCCACTTGAAAATATAGGGTTTTTTCCACCTAACAAGCTTTGAGTCTACCTTCCTGTTATACGCCATTCATCTATGGGAAAGTCTTGTCAGCATTACCAAAAAATTATTTCAGAGAACAATCATATTTCATAATCCAAAATAGCTCATCATCTTAAAAATACCAAGAGCTTAGAGAGACAACATCCACCTTTCAGGTGCCAACAAGCCAGGGACACCTGAAGGTCCCTTTAGGGTTAAGTGGAGATCTTGAAGATGGTGGAGACAACAGCCTAATAACTGTATTTAATGTTCTCAGGATTTTTTAACCAGCTATGTTTTTAACAACAAATTATAAATTACCTTAAATTGGCCTACCCTTTGCCTCAATTGCTCTTTTGCTTCTGAACTTCCAGAGCTCACATCCTCCAGCTCTTCTCCACAGCCACAGAAACAAACAAAAACCCTCTGAAATGTTACACAAGCTCAGAGTGCAGAGCCCTGCAGCAGATGGTTGCAAAGACACAGCAAATCTTACATGAAACAGAATTTAGAAACAGAGAAAAATGTTCACTGCTGCTTCCATTCAAGGGGAAATCTGGGTCCCCCCCTCTCCTGAACATGCTGAGATCAATGTTCAGTTTATTTGGTCATAGAGAAGTGCTCAAAGGTGGCCTCGCTCCCTCCTCTGTGAAGCCAATTTCCCTTGAATATCATTCAGAGTTGCTTCCAAGATTTTTCATTTCATAACACAAGATACATTAACTCGGGACATCCTTTAAACTGTGAGATTTTTACACCAGTTTGATGGTTTCTAAAAGAACTGCCTTATGGTTTATGAAATGGGGAAGGTGGGGGGCACATAAGCAGTGCCAGCGGTCCAGTTCATTGTGTCACAATGCTGCAAATATAGCTGTGATTAAATTCCTGCTGTCTACGCATGCATGGTATCACCTGAGAATTCCCTCCATGAAGACCACTTTGCTTTCTTGTATATTTTATCACTTTCAAAGTCTGGAGACTACTCTTCCTGTCAGGAAGAAAGCTGCTCTTCCAAAGCTGCCTTTGAAATTGAGACATGGGATTTCATTCCCATCACAAACCTGAAGACCCAAACAAGCTTACCAGCAGCAGGACCCATGTCCTGTATTTCCTAATGTCTTAGTTCAAGGGAGAACTAAGATATCTATGTTGGCCAAGAAATAATCCCTCTTCTTAAATTTAGAAAACAGAACTTTAATTAGAAAATATATGAAAGGATAACAGTTCTTAACCACAATACACATATATATATATCCAGAAAAGAACCAAACAACAACAGTTTGTAATAAGCCCCTCCCCCCCAAATGACAAGGCAAACAGTTAAAAGGTCCTTTGGCTACCCCCCCAAAAAAGGGGGGAATGCAATTATATCTACGGACAGCAGGTGGCAATGTCACGCCACAGCCGCTGGCTTCTCTCTCAGGGGTTGCAGTTATATCTACAGACAGCAGGTGGCGATGCCACACCCAGCCAGCTGGGATCTCCCTCAGGTTGATGGCGGGCAGTTCCCAGGTCAGCTCCCGTGAGAAAAATCGGAAAGAAAAGCAGTAACAATCCTGTCTCCTCAGGGGCAGGAAACAGGAGCTCTCTCCTCTTTTCCTCACAGCGACCTCTGTAGTGTTCACGATTGCTCACAGATGAAAACGGTCAAGTTGGAGAAGGGGAAAAAAACCACAGTCCAGGCTATGCAGTGATGCTGGGATTGGAGTGTGTGTCCCCCGTTCTCTCTCACTCCGCCGAGCGCTGAGCTCCTGACCTG
The DNA here is from genome assembly GCA_035047845.1 of Dendrocincla fuliginosa. Classification (NCBI taxonomy): domain Eukaryota; kingdom Metazoa; phylum Chordata; class Aves; order Passeriformes; family Dendrocolaptidae; genus Dendrocincla; species Dendrocincla fuliginosa. The sequence goes on from JAWWMO010000022.1 coordinate 1,187,097, forward strand.
CACAGAAAGCCAGAAACACCAACCCCTTCCCCCACCCGAGCCCGTCTTCCCTCCCCCTCCCAGACTGGGGAAAGATCAGAACAAAAAGCTCTGGCTAAAGTAGTTACCATCAGTATATGCACATCCATTGTGCCCTTTGTTAACCATCTTTACCGACATTAAGGCATTGGCTCCAAGCTTTTTGGAAGGAATTCCAACTGAGGTTTGAAACTATAACAGCCAACCTCCTCCCAATACACTTTCAGCTTCTTCCCACGTCCACTGTTTGCTTGGCTGATAACAAATGTCTTGCTTGCTCTGTCTGCTGCCTCCCAAAGCCAGCATGGATTGAGTTCAGCTAGATTTGCCCCCTAAAGGAGCTTTAATGTAACTCTTTCTCCTCCGACTGAGGATTTTCACCAAACTTGGGGGAACTTTGTATGTCTGAAGACTCTACATCACTGTCAGCCTCAGTGGAACCCGGCCCCTGGATTTCAGAGTAATTGGCAGTGGGGTAATGAAGATGCACAGTGGGTCAGACAAGTCTGCTGGATACAAGCATGTCAGCACTGAGTGCACAAGACAAATTAGTCTAAATTAAAAACAAACAAACTAGCTAAAATTAAAAGCAAACAACCCTCACACCCCCAAAAGAAAAAAAGATAAACAACACCAAAACCTTACCATCTGTTGGCTCTCAAGCTGAATGTGAAGGATGTGAGGGCATCCCCCATTCCATAACAGTGGGATTTTAAACCCACACAAGCAATTTAGGAACCTTCTGGAAGAGGTCCTGAGCGTGGCAGAGGGTTGCGTTCGTGGGCAGGACCTGTGAGTCCAGCCTTCCCAGCACAGCAAGCTCGGCACACATTTGGATTCTGAGGGCAAGGCATTATCCATAAGAACAGGAGGAGGATGAGACAAACTGGAAGTTATACACATTGTTAGACCAAAAGGATTTCTCCTACTGAAATTTAAGTCTGCAACAGTATTTGAGCTTTTACTTTTTATTTATTTCAACATTCTACTTCATGAATGCCATAATATAAAGAGCCTTAATTATAGTGGTTTAGCTGAGCTGCTATAATTTCCCTGGCCTTTAATTCTCCCCATATTATAACTATGGAAGAGCTTAGACTCTGGTAAATTTTTTATTCTTCATAATTGCCAAGCCCGAATGGAGCAATAAGAGCTCCATGCCTAGCATTTCCTTCTGTAATCTAAAGTCACACTCAGCCAAATATAAGCCACTTGAAATAAGTCACTGTGGGCAGCAACAGTGTGTGCTTTAACTCATGGCACACAAAGTATCTGGTGTCATTTTGGAGTCACCCACACACCTATTCATCTCGGAGCCCACCCAGAGCCAGACACACTTTGAATGCCACTTCCACGGCAGAAACAGTCCTCTATTTTTATCCTGTTGTTATTCCTTTGTTAAGTAGCTACAAGTTACTTTTCTACATTTTTTTGATTTTACTGGAGCAATCCACACATGGAACCCAAATGTAAAGGATTCCTGTATGCCACTGTGCCTCTGGAACTGGCTCAGCAGAGCTGAGAGAGGGAAGGAGGGCAGTGCCAGGGTGGGTGAGAGAGTTTGATCCTTCACTCTGCAGCTTTCTCCTCACACAAAGAGGATGATATCACACTGTGATCTCCCCAGAGTCTCTACAGGAAAACAAATAACATTTTTAGCAATAAAACACCCTAATTTTCATCACAGCAAAGTGCAGATTTTACTTCAAATAGGCAACGAATTGAGAAGATACAGTTTTTTTTAAAGCAGGGAAAAACCTTAGACTATGTACAAGAATATGGGAAAGACTGAGGAAAGTCTTTCAGATGTTACAAGACCCCAAATTAAATACAAAAACAAACAAAACCAAAACCAAAAAAGTCCCTAACTGCACTTGAAAGACATTTCCTCAAAATTCCCATTTGACTATGTATGATGTGACCACTAGTGATGCAAACTAATATTCCTACAAGACCAACTCTGCTGCTTTGAGAGAGCCCAGCTCCTTTTGGTCACTGAAACAGAAGAAAGATGTGAAGCCATTGGACAGTGTCCAAAGGAGGGACATGGAGATGGTTCAGGGCCTGGAGGGGAAGCGTGTGAGGACACTGAGGGCACTTGGGGTGTCCAGCTGGAGAAGAGGAGAC
>JAWWMO010000022.1:1189341-1208988 GCA_035047845.1 Dendrocincla fuliginosa
CTGCCCAGGCTCCCCAGGGCAGTGGGCACAGCCCCAAGGCTGCCAGAGCTCCAGGAGGGTTTGGATGATCCTCTGGGCCACAGGGAGTGACTCAGGGATGGGCCTGGGCAGGGCCAGGGATTGGACTTGATGATCCCTGTGTGTCCCTTCCAGCTCAGCACATTCTGGGATTCTACAGAACACAAGAGAACTTATGTCCTGCATCATCATCAGAGCTCCTCGACAGAACCTGCCACTCCAGTGTCTGTATCCCACAGGAACAGCCCTTCTCACACTTGCTGATCATTTTCAGTTCCCTCCTTTCATGTCTGACTCTAATTTTCAAAGGTTTTGCCCAGGCTCCATTGCTTTCCATCATCAGAGCCATCCTCCCTTAGAGGAGTCTTCTCACTCTCTGTTCTGCCCCTACCCAAGCTGCTTTTCCCTGGAAGATCCTCACCTGAGGACCTGTGTGTCCGTGTCCCTCTAAATAAACACACACCCGATATAGAGGCTGCCTGGAAAGGCCAGTTTCCAAAGGCTTCCTCAGCAGGGCCCAAATCTCTGGCATACAGCTTGTCACAGCTTCAGTTTACAGAGTTTATAATTGTTCTGTGAGGTGCATTATAGAGTAATCAAAATGATAACAATTTGCAAAAATTGCAGCAGGTTGTGTGGAAAGATTAAGCAGCTTGGTCTTATTCTCACCGGGAAACAGGAGACTTAGCAAACACTGAATTAACATTTTTAATATTATGAGGGGGAATTTATAAGGTGATAAATATGGGAGAGGGGGGTAGAAATCAAGAAATAACCTCATCGACAGCAGGTACTCTGCTGCTATCTGGAGGCTAAGGAGGGAGGGAAGCATTTTGGATGGGAAGTCTCAGTGGGGAGCAGACCACCCATGGGAGGTTCATGCAAGCAAGGTGGTATAATGCAGGCTCACAGAGCTGGAACTCATGTGGCCATGCAAAGTTTTCACAACCAGCATTCACCAGGAACTCTGTGACCCATTTGAGGGGACTTTGTCCAAGTGACACTGTGAGCAGGGACAGATGGGTGGGATTGCCACTCCCACACATCCAGGCACTCAAAAACACACACAAGAGGAGAGGGAATGCTTTCAGACCTGTCCATGCACCCAAAATGGTCATTCCCCCCTGGAGTACAACACATATGGTATAGGCTTTGTTTCTTCTCACTTTTAAGCAAAGTAATTTCCAGGCAGTGATGCCATCACGCTTAATTTAGATTTTATAACATCCTGGAAGCCTTGACATGACGTGAGTGATGGCTCTTAAAACCTTCTCCAAAGCTGCCTCCCAGTCTTTACACTAACTATAAGAAGTGGAGAAGAGGAAAAGGAAAATTGGTAGGGCGTCTCTTACTTTTTCATCAGCTATTTCATCATAAATATAATTTTCTAAAAAAAGAGAGGTTACAAAAATAGCTTTTCATCACAACTAAATATTTGGAGTTAACATACACAGACCTGGGTAAAATTTTCATGCCACCTCTGAACAATCAAACTTTCAGAAACTTGTATCCATACCTGGAAAAAGATCAGCATTTCTCAGCACTAGGTCATGTAGGATTAACACAACCTACAGGCAAGGTGGAATGTGTAAGTCAAAAAGCTCAGGTGTTGCTGGGGTGGAAGCTGGAGCCACTAGTGTAGTTTGCCTGCTGGAATACCCATCCAGCTTCTGAAGCAGCTTTTACTGCCCTCTCCAAGTTCCTACAGGTCCTGTGTCTCCACCACCTGCATTTGCAAGTTGAAGCCAACTCAGGAGAGGGCAACAGAGGAGAAGGAAAACAGAAGCTTCAGCAAGGTATATACAACCCTTGGCATGATGTCAAAATCTGAAAACGCTGATTTCAGTAAAGCAAAATAACTGAAATTTCCATTTTAATTTTAATTTTCCCTTTCCACATTAAGCTACAGCTGAATATGAAGTGTCTGTGCCCAAGGGCCAAATCCTGTAATCACTTACAGCTATTGGATTGCTCTGAGGCAAAGCTGGCATGCAGGGAAGCCAGACAGACTGCTGTGCTCCCTCCAAGTCACCTATAAACATTCCATTCATACAGCACAAACCACTGTAAACTGACAAATCCAGCTCCCCATGCACTGGTATTCTATTAACCTTTTAAATTATTTAAATGTTTGCAAAAATTGTTGTCATTTTAGCACACACTTCCTTTTCCACTTGAGCTTCATAATGAAGAAGTGACAAGATGTGGGAAGAAAGGTTAAAAAGCCAACCAATCCCATTCTGGAGTACAATTAACACAGTATTTTACTTTCACAGGGCAGTTCTGGCTTAGTAAACATAATTATAGCTTTACTCGGAGGTATAAATGAGAGGGCATTCATTTTCATTACTAACATACCTTGACAAAGGTTCCAAGATCAAAGACAGGCTGTCAGCATAATTGTAAAATAATACTTTCCCCACATTTTAATTACATGTAAAAGGTTTTCTGCATTATTAATTACATTTCCCCACCATTAGAGTAAAACTTGATTAATGCATTGCTTTATTCACAAACACAGAGGAGGATTGTATTACAGAAGAATGAGTTCCATGGCTGGATTGCAAACAGGCAACAAAACTAAGAAACTCCAAATTCTGAAAATCCAAGCAATTTGAAGCAAGATACAGTTCCCTCTTGGAGAAGTTTTCATCCCCAAGAAGCAGTTGCTGTGAATTTATCTTGGAAGCCCTGCCATGCAGAGGAAAAGGTTTGTGCTCACCAAACCTCTGCTCTGAGAACAGATCACTGTTCACAGACCACGCTTCCATGAGAAGAAGGAAGAAATTCTTTTGGGAAGGAATTGCTCCCTGTGAGGGTGGGCAGGCCCTGGCACAGGTTGCCTAGAGAAGCTGTGGCTGCCCCATCCCTGGAGGTGTCCAAGGCCAGGTTGGACGGGGCTTGGAGCAACCTGGGATAGTGGAAGGTGTCCCTACCCATGGCAAGGGGTGGAACGAGATGGACTTTAAGGTCCCTTCCAACCCAAAGCATTCTGTGATTCTGTGAATCCCAAGCCTTCTGTGCTCCCAAGCCTGATCCAGTGCCCACTAAACCCCACTCTGATAATTCCAGTGGATTCTGGAGGAGTCCCCACATACAGCTGCTTTATGCCATCCCCACACAATATTACACTGGCAACCCAGAATAAAGACACCATAGTAACACACTGATTATCAGGGGTTACACAACTCTGGCTGTAAAGTGACACCCTGCAAGTGACACCCTGCTGTTACACTCCCCCACTGTTGTAATGTATCAGTACAACAAAATAAACACCACAAAAAGTACTCATTGCTGCAATAATTCTCTTAGATTGACACATCCTTCACTCCAAGAAAATACCTTGCATTTGGAGGCTTGAAGGATTAAGTGATTTAATAGGTTTTCACATCCCTATCTTCTATGACTTCCATTTGATAGCTTTAGTCCAGCCTCAAGACTCACTGAGCCATTTCTGCACATGATTAGCTCTCTGAATACATTTTGCATTGTTTGATTGCATTTAGAGGAATACTGTAGTACAAGACTAAAACCAAATTAATTTACAATAGATAAACTTTTATGTTTGCATGTAAAAAAAAGTAAACAAAAAGTCAATTTGCTTTCCACATGAACAACTTGAATGTTTTTCCAAAAGATGAACAAACTGCAGGCATTTCATAATCCCCAAAACAGTGACCACAACAGGCACCAATGATAGAGTTGTCATGTGTTCCAGAGCACACACACAAGCAAGTTACAAACTTCCCTCATATTTAGTGTGGTGATTACACTTATTTTTCCCAAGTTTCCCTGACCTGTGGCTGAAAGGACTGTCATGGTGCAGCTTCTCTGTGGAGTACCAACATCACTCCATGAGCTCGTCAGCAGCAGAGCAGAGAGGATGCTCTCAGAGCAGTTGTGTAGTTTTCTCCCAAGCAGGGATACAGCCCATGAGTAAGCCCTCCAAAAAAACCCCAAAAGATTAACATTCTATGAGTCTATGATTTCAGTTGTTACTACTCAGACACTGCAATCACACATCGAACCTGCACTGTTACACCTAAAACATTAAGTGACCCACTGCTATTGGCAGTATCTAAAGCACCGATTTTTGCAGAGTGGAAATGGAAGCAGATACATGTGTGAAGGGAAGGGTCAGAGAGAAATTCCAGCAGTACCTTCCCTAAGGAGGCCTTGCCCCTCTCCATGGGTCCTGGCCATCCTTAGTGCTGTCTGCAGCCCTGGGAGCTCAGAAACGAACCCTCATCTTGCAGCTTCTCCAGAGAGCCTTTAATTCTCAGTTCTGTGTCTGTCCTCCCCCCTGTAGCACCAGTGTGTAGAAAAGCTGCCCCAAGAGACCTGATCCCAGCAGGAGAACTTGTGCAGTGCCAGTGCATGGCCAGCAGCAAGGCAGGGCTGCAGCTCTATCTTCTCCTTCCCATCTGCAGTCCCATTCAGGGCCACACAAGCTTTGGCCTTTCCAGACCTGTGAGAGCTCCAAGACCTGAGGTACATGTGGTTTGACTATGCCATTTCCAGTACTGGATTTATATTTAATAGGAAGACACATCATTCCAGCAGTACACTCAGCCTGCTGAAATGCAGCCCCTAAAGTGCAGGCAAACCAGTTACACTGGTGGACACCCTCCCTGTATCCCAGTCTGCTGCGCAAGTCCCCTCTGATGTAATAGACCCAACTGCACTATCACACATATGCCTCCTACAAAAACTCCTAAAATTGAGATTAAAGAAGTCAGAGAATCCCAAAAAGTAAAATATCCCTTCTCTGGGAGGTTAAGATGACTCTTATGAGAGGAAAATTGGGTATCTGGCAATTTTAGAATGATTTAGGAAGCTGGGATTGTATTTATTTCCCACCTATGAGAGGGAGGAAAAAGGGCTCTTCAAAAAATAGTTTGCTGCTCACTGTGGTCTTTTGCAGGACTTTAACTTCCTTTGTTATTCATTGAAATTTATAAGTGAAATCTGGGAGTCACAAATGAAAAAGAAATTTGACTGGCAGTTACAACTTCAATTTGTATGAGAAATCTCCCTGGAAAGCACCCTGATTTTATCTCAGCCTCACCTCCCTGTAAAAAAACCATGACCGTTACCCTCTGTCCTCTTGTGCACCCATCCTCACACTGGAAATTACAACTGCATTACAAAACAGATTGTCCGATACTTGTGAAAATAAAATTCATAGTCCACTCCATTCCAAGTAATTAATTTTCTTCCAACTGCATCCCAGAGTGATCAAATGAGACATGAGCTTTCATGAGAAGAAAATCCCACTAGAGTTCCTGAACATCAAATGTAACAAACACCAGCGTTTCAACATTTGCATCCCCATGTTTGAATCCCCATATTTGCATATGTAAGCACCTATTTGAATGTAAGCATTATGTATTATTAATAGCGATTAATATTATTATTCAAAGGTAGCAGTCTGCCCATGCTCTGGGTGAGTTTTGTACAGATGCATGCAGAAGGGGCTCATGAAATGAAACAAAAGCAGATTGCTTATGCTTAAGTTCATTAAGAGAAGAGGATCTATGGTTATATTAAAAACAAAGCAAAGCACCACGTTCCACCTCTCAGCACTCGCTGTTCACAAGGGCACCACTGTGAAGCTTCTCAGGACAGCACTTCTTTTGTCTGCCCAGCCCTGAGAACCCTTTTGCACATTTTCATATAATTCATATTAAATATGGGAACTTTAGCCTCTCTCATGAGACCCAGCTCCACAGCTATTTTCCCTAAATAATGGCCATCTGTTCTGAGTGACCTCCCCAAACAACTCGCTTTGTTAATGGCAATTTTGCTGCAGTGAATTCACCAGTTGGGATTACTCCAGCCAACTTTCCATGGGCCACTATTGTTATGAAAACCCATTATCAAGCAATTAAGTGACAGTAAGAATGTAATAAAGTACAACAGTTTTACTTGTATCATTATCCTGGGTACTGATGTTAATGAAAGGCTATCACACCCCTGACTGTAATTCCTGTACAGAGTCATACAGGAAAATAACTCCCATCAGCAGCTATTTTCAATCTTAATGGTTTGAGCAATTACAGGCCTTGCCTAAGCCCTTCCCCCAAATTTCACCCCAAATTAAATTAAGGACAGCTCTGAGGTTATCTCCAAGGCTGCTGCTGAAGGCTGGGTCTGAAAGACACAAGAGCTGAGCTTACTCAAATCTTGGTCACTTTGAGAAGGTGTTTGTTCCCTGTCAGACAGGTGAGCCTCGCACATTCCTGATTGCTCGTCCTCTGTAAATGAAACAATAACCAGTTTCCTCAATTCTCTACTCCGTGCTTGTCTCAGTAGAAAATAATGAAGCTGAACTGCCCTTAGAGTCTTTTCAGTATCCCTTTGGTAGGCTGAATTTCTGGCATGACACCTCTTCTTTTCTTTTCTCATTTCTAGAACAAAACATAAGCTTAAATAAACCTCTTTGAGCAACAAGATGCACATAATTACCATAGATACCACAAGACATCTAGAACATTTCATCTTTCTAAATTGTCCTGGGTTTGAAATTTATACAATCAGCATTTTGTATTTCAGATATAAAGCAGAGCAGTAGGTCTGAAACAAGTTCTTTTTTCCCCATTGTGAAAGTAATCTAAAAATTTATGTTGACATGAAGTCATACTTCTCCTATGGCCGAGAGGATCCAAGAACAACCACACCGCTTGGCTTGGATTCAGCTAATACGCATTTACAGTCCTCCTGCCCTGACAGAAGGCAGTATATTTCCCAGCCTGTACGTGCAGTTAGGCTAAAGTGTTGTTTTTCACTGGGACTCATAACCTCCACTCTTTGGAGTATTCATTTTCTTCCTAAGATGCCATAGGGAAACTTTATGCAACTTACTATATCCTTCCTACATCAATACTACATACAAGTTTCTTCCAGATAGCTGGCCAAAACAAGTGGATGGGAAAGCTCCCCAGTATAAATTACTGGATGAGAGAGAAAAAATGAATGAACAATTTGTTCATAAGCAATTTTAGATTGTTTTACAATTCAGGTGGTCCTGACATTAATTTTATAATGCAGAAATGTTTGACTCAATCTAATTACATGGACAACATGTAAATACACTGTCCCAGGAAGGGCCCTTCAGAGTGTTATAGGCAAAAGACCATAAGTTTAAAAATTTGGAATATTAAACTTTATTAAAGGCAAATTAAAGTAAAATGAGCAAAGCAGCGAGCTGGGCGACAAGGGAGTCTCCTGCTCCGCAACGGACCACGCCCCTAATGGGTTCCCAGTCCTCTTTTATACCCTCTGTTCTCTTTTGGCTTCTCCAATCGAAATCCACTCCGCTCCCACTCTCATTCGAATCTTCCAATTAAAGTCCACTTCGTTCCCGCTCTGGGCTCTGTCCTGTTGCTAGGGGTTGTTAGGTTGTTCAAAGATGAAGGCAGCGAGTCTTCCCTTTATCAGTACAGTCCAAAACTTACAACAAGCATAACATACATAACACTGTGGTTTAACATTTAGCAGCTTAAACATGACATTTAGCAATTCAAGAAAACTTTCACAAGCATAACACCTGGCAACGTTAAGAAAACTTTCACAAGTTTTAATTTGATTAGCAAATTATATGTTTTTGCCTTTATTACCTATTACAAGAGGCACACATTTCCAAAACAAATAAGAAACACAGGATTCTGCTGTACCGCCTCTTAGAGGACATGAAATTTATTTTGTTGCAATTCCTGAGAGAAACCACAGCAGCTGCCAAGCAGGACAGACACACTCGATCCTCTCTCTAAACCCCCTCCCCTTTGCCATGTAGAGGCTGCAGCAGAATCTCTTTTCTTTCCTCTGGGTCCGTAATCCAAGCCAGAAATAGGAAGAACTAATATGATACCTACTCCTGCTCACTATCTTTCATGTAAAATGATCTCAAACTAAAATTATACAACAGAAACATTAAAAATTGGAATAAAGCACAAGGAAACCTTATAGTATGTAGGAATGTTCCCTGTATATTTCTGTGTACCAGGCAAAAGAAACAGGAAAATAATATATTAATACAATAACACAGATAGGATTGTTTCTTGGAAGATAATAAAGCAGCGGAGAAGAGTTTGTTCTGTAAAATGAGTTGTGCCAGCATGAGGAAGACCTGAACATCACTCATGCTGCTGAGAGAGAAAACATGTATTTCCCAGCTCCCTTATGAATGTTGATTTCATCTCTCCCAACTCCCTTTTGTCAAGCAAAAGATATATGGTGTAGACTTGTATAACTGCCAAACAACTGACACTTGCTTTTGGTAGTCCCTCCAAAGTTGTTCACCTTCAATATTTCTGAGTAATATCGTTTCTGTTCCTCACCAGAACATTTGTTTGGATCTCTCTTTGAGTCCCGGCTTATTGAAAATATGCAGCTAGAATGATTGTGTCCTTCACACCTACAGTGTAATATGATGTGACTCTCCTGTTGACACCAGAGATATTTCCAAACACCAAGGAGAGCGATGGATGAATATTTCCCTGAAGTTCCCAAGAGAGAATTTTGCCCTTGAGAGTTATCCCAAAGGCTTTGCCTGGGTGCATTGCAGTGGACAAGCCAAAGGATATAGTAAAGGATGTTTCTGAAGCTGCACAAAGGGGGTTCCCTGCTTTGTGTCATGGGTGAGTCAAAACAAGCAACAAATTATAGTAGATCTGGATACTGGGGTTTATTCCAAAAACCCAAGGAGATCAGAGCCTTTACCCTCATCCCCTCAGTCTTTGCTCATCAGGTCTCAACTTCCCTGTCTGGCAGGGAGGTCAAGCAGAACGTTGTCGTGCTATGCAGCAGCTGCACACAGTTATCCCTCAGGTCTTCCTGGGCAAGGTCCCTGGGCATGTCCAGCATTCATCCCCCTACTCATATCCCATATCAAGGATCTTTCCTCCAGACAGGATTATCCTTTCTGATCCCTCTTCGTTCTGAGACCACTTCTCACTTTAAGAATGCTTATTTTGCCACCCCAGCACTGGTTTCCAGAAACCCAAGACCTCAGTTTTCCCTCTACAGTCTGTGTACAAAAGCCCAACATGTGACTCCCAGTTAGCGGTTCTGGTTTTTATCTCCTTAGTAAGGAGAGGATTTGGGATGTGCCATTTGTCTAATTCAGGCATTATCAGACTTTACAGCCATCCCATTCCAGACTTCTGCCTTAGTTCAGAAGTTCAGTTTTGGACATTAACTCAGAATTACAGGCCACCTGCGAATGTTCACCACCTACAGCACTTTGGTGGGAATTTATTAAAACATATGATGAACAGTCAGCACAAATTCCTGATTAGACCTTAATTACAGAATTCCAGGCAAAGCACATGCACAGATACTGTACTCTTGATTAAACTCGCAGGTGAAACAGCACAGCATGTTGAGGGCTGTCCTTGGCACACGTGCTCATGTGGACATGCAAGCACACATGTGTGTGAACACAGAGCTGACCCAAGCCATTTGAATTTCAGGGCACTGCACCCCCTTGGTCGGAGCTGCACTAGGGGTGAAATGCAACATCTGGATTATGTTTACATTGGAAAAGACAGCCCCTGCCACTGTGGGGTGGCAGGGAAGAGAAGCACAGGCAAATACATAAACTAGGTGATTAAAAACATGGAGATGTATGCTGAGAACATATAAATTAGAGGACTAGCTACTGCTAGCACTTGCACCAGTATAAAACCCAAATGGCCCAAGGGAACTCTGTATCTGAACCCACATAAATAATGAGCTGTGAAATCAAGCCCTGAATAGCAAATAATATACTTCATGATAGAGTTCATTTCATAACCCTGCTGCATTACCTGCCTTCTGCATCAGCTTGCCTTGGAGTGAGGGGGTGAGATGAGTACACAGCTGATAATCATCTAATCAGTGGTTACATAAAAACATATACTGCACCAGAATTAGGCTCTGAAATGAACAAAGGAAAGCTTGTAAATAGGAAAGAAAGAAATTCTAAGGAATGTTTTAAAAGAACATCTGAGACATGTACTCCCTTGCTTCACCTCTAAAGGCAAAGAGGCCCAGGTAGTTTTCCCTCTCCCCTGCTGAGTGCTAGTGAGCTGAGCTGATTGCCTGCACACATCATTTGACATCCTGAAAACAGAATGAGTGCTCCACTGGCAGCCAGGGGAGATAGAAACCTTCTCAGCATTTGTCACATTCCCTGATTGGTTCTCACTGAGCTGTTTGGCATGGCAATGTGAGGAGGGATGGAGCTCTGGGAAACAGAACATGGGGAAAAGCGTCTGCGACAAAGCATCATCGCTTTCCAAGTGCGTGTGGAGTTAGGAAAGTGAGACAGGGAAATGCATCACTGTAACACATCTGATAGTGCCTTGTACGCAAATAAAAAGGAAGTTAATTATTAAGTCCCAATTAGGAAGAGTTCATTGCTTTGCTGAAATCCATTTATTTCCAGGAAAGCATACAAGCACACACAGCTTCAGACTAGGGGCAGCCTCGGCACATTCCTCAAGTTTGGAATCAACCAGAGCACTCTGCCAGACAGGGACAAACACAAAATGCTGCTGGATCTTCAACTGCCAGAAGCTGCTTATCATAAACATGATAAGCACATAGGCTGGTAGCTAGCCGGACCAGAATTTTCTATCAAAAAATGATTATGAAACACTTAAAATCTAAAGTAGCGAAGAATTCAAATGAAAAGAAAATTGAATTACTCTAGGAAGCTCAAAAGAAGGCCATGCTTGATTGGACTCAGATTTGATTGAGATTCACTCTCATTCATTACAGGGTTTGAAAATGTTCAGACACCCAAAAATCAACTCTCTAGTTGCTGAGCAGGGCTCATAGGAGGCATTTCTCACAGGCTGGATTTCCTATACAACTCCTCCCAAACCTACCAGCTGTACTCATATAGTTACACAGGCACCCAAAACTCACACATTAGAAAACCATGTTTGTTTTAAAAAATAAGGACACCTAGTGATGTCTGGCCCCATCCAGCTGGCATAAAACCTCCAATATCTCCTGTGTATGGACATGTGTCTCCAACTCTGCAGCCACTCATAAGACTGACACACATTCAACTACCTTGAACTAACATGCATGCAACTATTTCATTAAATAGATTATCAATTTGTGCAAAGTTAGTATAAAACCATACAGATTATGATTGCATGACATCAGCAGGGATGGCATTTTTGCTTATATTAAGTCCTGCATTTTGTGTCCTATAACTCATGTGAAGTAAAGAAGAATTATTATCTCTGTGCACTTCATAAATGAGAAACTGAGGCAAAAAACAAGCAACTTGTTCAAGGACATATGGAAGGTTAGAAATGATGCTGTTGTGAAGGATGAATAGGAGAGTGGCTGAATAGCCCCTTATTTAAAGCCTGTATGTATACAGAAATGAATTAAAAATAGGCTCTTTACTTTTAAAATGGTTGTTGGAATTTTTCAGCATTTGGTGCTTCCTTTCTATCACCCTCCACCAGCAGCAAAGTTCACACACGTGAAAGCAATATTGAACTTTAAAATTCTTTAAAGTTATTCTGATGTCAGTGATGTTGAGCTAAATTTAGAGTGAATTAAAGGATAAGTTTTATCATGTAACCTCCACAGGTCCAGCATGCTCAGGTTCATGGTGTTGCCTTTCAGGGACATGGCCCCTCCACTGTGTGCAGAGTCAGCCCTAAAGAACAGCAGCAACTTGTCCAGCCCAGGGACAGCCCTACCCTCACTGTTCCATCTTCAACACAAGCAAGTCACAAGTGTAAATCTGCCTTTAAAGTTCAAATGCCTTTGTTTGTACCTAGATGTTTCCTTAGCACATTAATTATGTTTAAAGGATATATCCATGCAAATCAATGTAGTCATATTTGGGCAGGCCCAGCATATAGGACCTCTACAGGTATTGAAAAGATTAAATACATATGCAGCAAAAAAAATTGTAATAAAAATCGAAGGCAGGAAAACTCCAGGCAATTCCTATTGTCCAGTATGCACTAAAGGGAGAGACTCGAAGAACTTGCAGGTTCTTTTAGAGCATGAACAAGAGACACTCGTGAAGAACAGGAAGCAGGGTCACAGGAGCTACATCACAGCTATAAATAATTCTGATTTTAAGGCTACTGTTAAATGAAAACAGAAAATACAACTGACAGCACCTATGCTTCTTGTCTTTCTCTATCGTCTCTTACAATTGACCTTGGGAATATTTAATATTAGCCTAAGGGTGGAAAGAAATGTTCTTCTTCACTAAAATCATTTAATAATAGCTTGTCCTCCTTCTGCTCAATATGCAAGTAGACACTGCTTTTGTAATGCCTTCAGAAGGTGCTTTGTTCGTGCTGGGAGCTTGATGCTTGAAGCCCAGGGACTGCTCCTGCTCGGCTGTGCCACCAGGCTGGGCAGCAGGGACTCCCAACCCAGCACTGCAGTACCACGGCACGGTGCGATACCACGGAGCAACTCATCTGTCACTCAGCACCACTGTTTGGGGGGCTGCTCCTGGAGAGGGGGCTCCTGCCCCTCCACTGCAGGGGAAAAACAACCAAACGTATTATTATTAAACGTATTATTAAATCAAACTGCAAAGTGAATTTTGATTCAACGGGTGTTTTGTCAAGAAAAAAATGTCTGCAAGCAGTTTGGAGACGGGGTGAAATCAGTCTGTTCAGCTGTATTTCGTTCCCATTTCTGAAATGCTCGTCTGACGGTGTCAGGGGCTTGCTGATGGCTGCAGGGAGGGAGGCACAGGCTGTCCCCGCTCGCCCAGCCCTGGAGCCGCACTGCCCTCTCCCGAGCTCCGGCGCAGCCGGCAGGAACGGCGGAACCTGCTTTTCCAGAGCTCATCCCTAAGGCGGTGAGCAGCTCCCAGTGCAGCCAGGGGGTGCTGGCTCAGCTGCGCAAGAGTCGAGAACACACCGGAAGGGAGATCCCTCCACAAGGATGGGACACGAGCAGTCATGCTGCCTCAGATTACCTGCTTTTAAACACTATCAGAACAACTGGAAATGCACAACCTGCAGAAAAACTCTTTCTCAGGAGCTTATCCAGCTGACAGAACAGGGTCTGTGAAGGGAGAGGGGAACGGGGAGCTCTGCTCTCCTACACCACACCAAGCAGCACAGGAATTCTTCAACCAAGTAAGCTCAGGGCAATTTTGAAGAAGCACTGGTAGCAATGCAGAGCTGCTTTGGAATTCCAGGAGGGGAAACTGCGCGTGCATTCACTCTCTAATTACTGGGATCTCTGGAACAGGCGTAATAAGCACACAGCCTAGCTGCCAGGCAGAAGGCCACTTGTGACAGGAACTAATCCAACCACATGCATCATCCCACCACACAAGCAGCTTCCATGGCAGGAATCTGCATCCAAAATGGATATCGAGTGGCTTCCCTTAAAAGCCATTTCAGCCATTCAGTAGGCTAAATATAGGCTTCATTTTCAATAAAGTCAGTTAAATACTGCTTATCTTCATTTTGTCTATCATAAAATAGTCTCTTGAAATAACTTTTTCTTCATTTTCCCCATTCACACATTTCCCCAACTATCTCATTTGAGTTCCTGATTTCACCCCCAGCCCTGCTTTACAGACTCATTCCTATTGCAATGGTTACAAGTTCCTTTCACTCTTTCTTCCAGGGGTTCATGAGGACACATGTGCACCATACAGGTTCAGTTTTGAGTTAAAAACAGTTTCCTGTCTTTCTCTTCATGCTTAACACTGCATTTTTCCCGTTGCTGATACAATACAATTGAGCGATACACACTATAGCTTTATGTAGACAGAAATCAGGAGTCATGGAAAAAAAGATGACAATAAACCAACTTTTGGCCAACAAGTCTCTGCTGCAGCTCTAATAGACAACTTCAAGAGCTTTTGAATCACACAATGATTTACGTTGGAAAAGCCCTCCCAGCCCATTGAGTTCAGCCTGTGACTTATCCCCACCTTGTCCCCCAGTCCAGAGCACTGAGTGCCACATCCAGTCGTTCCTTGGGCACCTCCAGGGGTGGGAACTCCAAACCTCTCTGGGCATCTCCTCTCAATGAAGAATTAAAAGGATTTCTGCATATTTATATCTCATGTTAGCAGACCACAACTACTTGCTTATTGTAATTTAATACTTGCTGCTACCAAAGTAACATCCAAATACTGTAACCTCTATGCCCACAGTTGCTCTTTTCTTGCAGACACCTTTCTCAGTGATGCTTTGCTCTTGTCCATTTATAAACATCAGTTCTTTCCTTATCTTTTAAACTGAGCTTAAATGAGCACTGCTGTTCAGTTTAGCAACAGCAAGAACTCCAACTACCAAAGCACCTTTTCATGCCAAAACATCTGTGTTTGTGCACCAGCAACAATGATTAATGTCAACAGGGCTCTGGGAATTGTGTTTGTTAATTAACTACTGCTGTAGCGCTCGCAGGCAGAGTACAAAACATGACTTTCCTACGGGGTGTACACAAATATTTATTATTATTTTCCTTATGCAAAAAATCCCAATGGAAGACATTGTTTGGGTTTATTTCATTTAACAGATGAAATACTTTCTGGTAGGTATTTTGGGGTAGGGTCTCCTTGCCTGAGCTCTGCCAGACAGAACACTGGAGTAGGTGAACAGGAAAGGAGGTTGGGTTTCTGCATTTCCCAGCCCTCCCAAGAGCTGGGTCACCCCTGGAGGAAGGCCATGTCTGCTCTAAAAAGAAGTGTGAGGAATTTTTGAAGGGTATTAAACGATATGGTTTTCTGTAAGAGCAAGAGCCTGAACTCAGTGACCCAGAAAGCCCTTTCGCTGTCCTCTGTTGCTAAAATGCTTCTTCCCAGACACTAGCTATTAGCAGCTGTAAGAGAATGGTCTGGAGCAACCTGTGTAGCAGGCAATGCTGACACCCTTTTGGGGACCCCTCAAACCAGCTGCTCCTCAGAGAGCTCTGGAGACCCCTGCCATTTGGGACATCCAGCTCATGGGAGAGCAGGAACAGCTCCATGGAACCATAATCTATAGCCTGAAACCTTGTGGCTGAGGTCTGCACACCAAACAAACCCAGTGAAATATTCCCTGACTAGGAACTGATCCATAACAACTTCTGCCCGTGCTCACTGCAGAGCCCTGTTTGCTATCCTGGATCCTGGGATGCTGCTGTAATTGACTCCATCCATTACCTTAAAATGTTCTCCAGTTTATCCTGCCTTTATCACATCTAGGCATTGTAAAAATCTCTTCTGTTTTACATCTTCCCCGTGCTTTCAGCAATGCTATTACTCCTATAATAAGCTTAATGAGGACACTGAGTGGAAGAGTCTTCACATAAATCATCACAACGAAAAATGCTCCGGAGATGCATACAGCAATGTCACACTGCCATCTGTTGAAATTTGAGACACTAAAGTAATTTTTAAACTTCTTATTTCTAAGGACTAAAGGTTAATGATTTAATATTTTTTAATTGCAACAGCTTTTTCCAGCCATTAGAGAAGGTGATTATTTTTTTCTACAGATTACAATGTACATATTGAATAAGTTTAATTAGCTGTCAGAGAGAGAAATTCTTACATCTATACAGTCATGGGGGCAGCAGGGAGGGGCTGCAAATTCTGAACCTGAACGTTCCTTTCAAAC
This sequence comes from Dendrocincla fuliginosa, assembly GCA_035047845.1. Taxonomy (NCBI): domain Eukaryota; kingdom Metazoa; phylum Chordata; class Aves; order Passeriformes; family Dendrocolaptidae; genus Dendrocincla; species Dendrocincla fuliginosa. The sequence goes on from JAWWMO010000022.1 coordinate 1,204,965, forward strand.
CTGAAGACTTGACCCAACACTAATCATAATAGACTGAGCCTTTTTAGCAACTGGCTCATCAAACCTACCCAAAAGACAAGCTCTTGCCAAACTCCATCAGCTGCCACACCAGCCACAACTTCTGGCAGCCATGGCAAACAGTCCCTCCTTCAGAAACATTACTACAGGTAATGCTTCTCCCTCAACAAAACAGTGACACCCTGGGAGGATGTGCTGGGTGGTCTGCAGGCATCACTACCATTTCCCCTCCATGCTGGAAAGGACTCACCTACTGCACACTCATCCTGCCTCTGCAGCACATTGAAAGCATAAAATAGAAGTCGTTCTTCTGGACTTATCAGACTGTGCCACATATCGCACTTTTAAAATCCCAGATTACATTCCCTGATTACACCCCAAAGTTGTTGAGACAGAGAGACCCATACTTTAATTAGCCCCTTTTACTCTGAACACATGAACCCAGAGATGAGTCAGGACTGACGTTCAGTAGAAGTGTCGTACCCTGCATTCAGCAAGTCTATTCTTAGGTACAGGAGGAAATTAGATTTTGTGAGAAACAGGTCTATAGTTTAACCCTGTTCAGCTCAAAATCACCCTTAGGGGGGTGGAATTTCAGGTAAACATCTCTTGAAATAATTGGCCAGCTGCCCCTCCCCATCAGGAGCAGAGGCAGACTGCTGAGCTGCCCAGCACAGCCTCTCCTGCACTGCCTGTTTGTCCTCGCATGGCCAAGAGAAACCTCAGCAAGTGCTACGTGTTAGAGACAGTGAGAGCAGCTTTGCATTGGCATTTAGGTCAGGAAGGATGCAAAGGACTGGCCTCTATAATTTAATCATATGCTTTGACTGTGCCTTTCCAGAGGCCCCCACCCCACGGAGCTGGCAGTGTGGAGCCTGAGGACTCACAAGCAAAGCCCCTTCATCCTGATTGTTTGAATACATAGTTTTATCATATATATGACATTCACAAAGGCAAAGGCAAACAAAACTCTTCAAAATGTATTTCTAGTAGAGATAATGTTTTTTACCACAATGACAGTTACAATACCAAATCCAACTTATCAGCATTCTTCTGTGACCTAAAGAGTAATTCATCAGCTCTATCATTCTATCTGAGTATGCTGTAAAGTCTCAACTTTGAAAATGAGAGTCAAAAGCATTTTTAAGAACTGCATGAAGCTTGTTTCCTTATCTATCATTTGCAGCAGACATGAGAGCATCAGCCTTTCCTCATTTCAATTAAAGAACGGGGAGTTTTGGTGACTCTAAAGATTTCTTTTATTTCAATGCTAAAAAATTGTATTCTGTGTAGCATGGCCCAAGAGGACTGGACATGGGGCTGGTAGCCAGGTAAGTCTGACCTGAGTAAACTACCAGATAAAGTCTGACCTGAATAAACTACCAGATATCAGTTATTTTAGTATTAAAATCAATCAATCAGTTATTTTAATTTCACACTACTAAAGCAAGAATACAAAGCCAGCTCTGTTTACTAAACTCCTCCAGGCCTGTGAATGATCATCATTTTGGCATCCCTGGCAGCTAGGACAGGTATTGAGGCCACGTGGGGATTACACGAGGTTGGAGTCTGAGCATACTCCAAGCAACGTTAGCGTTAATCACACACATACTTCTCCCTGGAACAAAGTGCTCATAAACAGCACACTGAGCTCCTCCCCTTCTGTCAGGAGCACACCTCCAACAGTGATTTACAGACCAGTTACTGGTGTCACAAAAGGACAAACCTGATATCAGAACTGAGGTAGAAATAAAACTTCCCTGACATGTACACAACTTTTTATTACCAGGGCAATGCGGAATAGAGAGCAAAAAATACATATCCTGAAGGCTAAATATTTAGACACACTTAAATAAAACACAACTAAATGCTGTAGATAACAAGCATCAGTCAGATGGAGATCACAAACAGCCCTCCCCAACAGCTGCCAAATGTAGAGCTAAAGAAGAAAGGACGCATCATTTCATGCTTGGAGTCCAGTTCTGTTAAAACAAAACAAAGCAAAACAATCCCACACTGAATCCTGTATTAAAACTCATGGCCAACCCCGATCAATCTGCAGGAAAAAGGACATTTTCAATGCCTCTGTTGAGTAACATTTCACCAGCTGCTATGTCTGCATGAGTAACAGTTTTACAATACTCTTTGGGTTAAGTCTTTAATATTGACCCTGAAATATTAAACTTGAGTTCAGTCTTTAAGATCATTCAAACCAGAGTGAAAGGTCAAAGAGAATAGAGATAAATGATTGGGAACACTGAAGGCAGGAGGATGCCATTTGTTGCAACCAGACAATTCTATGTAGTCCTGGAGTGGTTATTCTGCAAAGGACAGAAGGATGCCCTTTTTGCTAACAGTTCAATTCCAAATCATTGTATGCCAAGTTAAATGCAGGAGAAGCCTAAAAAAAAGTTTGCATACCTACTTGTGCTTGTAATACCTAGTCAGTGCTAAAACTCATGTAGGCTTATATCTGCAATATATGTTAATGCTCTTTGTTTTTTACACCAGAAAATACCTTCAGTTTGTCTGCTCTCTTCTCTTTTGGCTTCTACAATCACCACCTTCTCAGGTTCTTTAAAATTTGATCATCTAGTATGCCAATATTGCTGTACTAGTCCAGAAAAGCAATATATATTCAATGCATTCATTTTTCTTGCCATAAAATAATCATGCCCAGTACAATTTGATCTCCATGTTCAGCTTTTGCCACAAAAACTGGGCCAGATGATCCTTGAGGTCACTTCCAACCTACTATCCTGTGATTCTACGATACTTCAAAAAAGTCATACCACTCTGTCCTCCTCTCATGTATAGTTTTTCAAAAGTTCTATGTAACAGCTCTTCCATGAGCAGCTCACACTTCCTGTAGTTTATTCCTCTCTTGGAAGATGGAGAGGGGAAATTGGTACTTCTTCAAACAGTTTTAACTTCCAGAGTTAAAGTTCCATCCCCTAAGCAGTGCACAGAGTCTCGGTAGCCTCGGGATGTGGCCAGATGTGCAGTTGGGGGAACTAACCTCTCATAGTACATTGTCTTTCATTCTGATCATCTCTGATATCTTTCATTACATTATTGTTTCATTCTCACTATTTTATTTTTCTTTCATGCTCCAGCAGTTGTAACCAGAATATTAAAAATGATAAATAGATAGATAGATAGATAGATAGCATAAACAACCATAGGCAGTTGTCTCTTAAATAAAAGCAAAGCACAAAGTTCTATTTCACTTTTTGGGGCCATCACCTAGTTAGTTCCAAGTAGAACCAAGCAAGGTCACAAATATATTATTACACTCCTATTGCTGTGAGGAACTTGCATGTCTCTGTTCACTGAAGGCAGCAAGGGCAGCTCAAGTTGGTGGCCACTGAAGACAGAGCCCAAAGCTGTCCCTGAAAGTGGAACAGCCAGACCCAAGTGCTCCTGGCAGGCTCAGCCCCAGTTTATTCCCCAGAGATTTATCTCAGCACCCACAAAAAGCAGCAGAACGTTTTGCTGTCTGTGGCAGGGGAAGCAAAGGTGTCGTGTTTTGTTTGTGTTTCCCAAGCTGTGAATATTTATGAGGTAGGTTTAGCTTCAATACAGTTTCAGGCAAACACAGAGAGCACATCAGACAATCTGAGAAGGCACATGTTAAATGCTGAGATTCTGAGACCTCGAGAGAAATAAGCTGTGGAATTAATTTATAATACTATTGTGTTTTTCTGAATAGTATGGCCTGCTATATATAAGGCACCTATTTAAGTATTTTCCCTGTTCTCCAACCTCCAGAAAATAAAGTTTGAAAAGCATTCTTCTCCTCAAAAGCTCTCTTTGGTGTTTTATATTACACATGAAGTCTGAATTTCTTCTGCACTTATTCAGATAATTTATCTACCAAATGTGTAAAATGGAAAATTTCCCAGCTATGAAAATAGCAGTATTCCACTTCAATACGTGCTGTTATTTCCTTACGTACAAAAAAAAAAAAAAAAAAAAAAAAAAAGCGCAGTTTAAACTATTATAT
>JAWWMO010000022.1:1209796-1230449 GCA_035047845.1 Dendrocincla fuliginosa
CTCAGTCTCCTCTTCTCCAGCTGGACACCCCAAGTGCCCTCAGTGTCCTCACACGCTTCCCCTCCAGGCCCTGAACCATCTTCATGTCCCTCCTTTGGACACTCTCTAATGGCTTCACATCTTTTTTATGTTGTGGTTCCCAAAACTGCCCCCAGGACTCAAGGTGAGGCCCCCCCCAGCGCAGACAATCACCTCCTTTGACCAGCTAGCAAATCTGTGCTAAATGCACTCCAGAACACAGCTGGCCCTTTTAAAATACATGTATTTTCTTATACTGAATATCATAGGCAAAGGAGGAGGGGTCTTTTTGTGAAGCTGCTTCCTACATGCCCTTTCCTGAGTCAGTTTATGTCCCTCTGTACTCCCAGGCAGAGGGAAAGGACAAGCCATTTGAGGAATTTCTCCTCCTCAGTGCTGACAGCATTCATTTCGAGTGCCAAGTACGTCCTGGCCCAGTGGAGAAGCAGCTCAGGAGCACAAGACAGCAGCTGGCACAGCCCATCCCCACTGGGGCAGCACTCCAGTTACACTGGGGTTGTCACCTACAGAAACAGGGGGTAACAGGGGAGTTACCAGCTAAGCACTGGTAGGTTCACTGAGCAGGTTCAAAGAAATGGAAGAATGATTACACAAAAACCAAAGAAAAGAGTGAGTTGCTGTACAGCAGGACCCAGGCAATCGTGGGGAATGTAGATGACTCTACTTGTTAAATGTCAGGCAGTGCAGCACACAGCAGGTGGGAAATGGCACATTCACTGCTCAAATGGTAGACAGTCTTGCCTTTGTACCCATACGTATGTACACACATGCACAAAATATATACATAGGATGGCCTCTAATGTCATGGAAAGGTTTGGGGTTTGGGTTGCTTTCCAGGAGCTTCTTACAGAAGGCACTCCAGGACCTGCCAGACAAAGTGCCAAACCCGTATTTATCAAAGAGCAAACCCAAGCACAAAAAGCCACAGAGAATTACAGTGTCCCCCTTTAAGAAGGGACTAATTAACACCTTTGGGGGAGGTGGCTGTTGCCTGCTTTGCTTTTTATCCCCCACCTCTCTCTCCTGCACCTACCCCTGCAAAATACCAGTGATTAAATCAAGCCAGCACTTCAAGACAGCTGGTAGTGTATTAAATGAGCAAGGTAAGTGTCACTAATTCCCTCATAGCCCTCATAGCTGGGGCTATAAATCCATTTTTTGTAAACGCTGGAAGGCAATTGGCACCACACAGTTAAAATCCTCTTTGCTGTTTTCAAACCAGACTGCACCCCATGGCCTCTGTGCCTCTGGCCTGTTGTCAGTCACTTTAAATACAGAGAAAAACATCAGAATACATTATTGCTCTACAGAATACTTCATCGATTAACAGGGAACTTATGACTATTTCTTTTAACCACAGTCTAGCTGTTCTAATCAATTTTCTCCACCTTTAGTTACAAAAGCTCCTTCAACTGTGCAGAAAAGCAATCAGGAGTAGCATTTTTTTAAATACACATGCAAGACCCTAAAGTATCGTGCTAGAGCATTACACAGAAGAGCATCAATGGGCTGCAAGACCAAGGCCACAGCATTAAATGACAATTGCACTTTTAGTTATTTGTGAAATGGAGCTTCCTGTGTTTATTGTGCGATGTTTAAAGGTCTAACAAGCTGTGGATAATTGGGAAGAACTGGTATCTCCTAACTTGTACTGAGAGGTGTCTCGTACACAAGTTGACCAAATTCATGAGTTGGTATGTAAATAACACTTTCAGCATATTTAATTATTAGCATCCGTGTGTCATTTTCCTATTCAGCTAAAAACTTCGACTAATTATGCTTTAGCAATATGTTTTCCAAATTGCTGTCAGCTTCAAAGATTTCAGGAGTTCTGCTCTGCAAGATTTCTCCACTTACCAGCTCAGAAGCTACTACTCATTTCTGCTAACCAGGAAAAAGTCAATAGGAATTGTATACATTATGTATAGTCATTACATGCTGCCATGGCTCCCTTGCAGAACAGATTAGGCTACATTTCCAACATGTTGATTTCCTAATAAAGCATATTAATTTGTCTCTGACAGTTATTGCTTTGAACCACCACAAATTAAGGATGAAATAAAGTGTTTTCATTTATATGCTCATCTGTTGAAGTACAGGCATTATTTTCATGCAAGTTATGATGTGCGTGAATCAGATTCACTTGCTTGTAAAGTCTTAGTAGCTTGTAATTAAATAGCTTATTTTATATTCAATGCAGGGCAGAGATTTACTGTGTGTGCAATGTCCTGGCACATGTGCAACTTCCCTTGCAGACCTGCACAGCGTAGGCACTATAAACCTCTATTTTTTTACTTAATTTTCCAAGTAATGCCTTTATTAGCATTACCTTACAGAAGGAGAGCAGACACAAACTCAGGAGATGACTGACCTACATCTGCTGAGGCCATCCAGTTCTGAGCACCCCGAACTCACACACACATGAGGAGGCCAAATTCCTGCGGTTTGGGTCTTGGCTGGCCGTGGTTAGCTCACAGGTGGTCACAGGGGCTGTGTGTGCCAAAGGCACCAGGAACCAGACTTCGTATTGGTGCAGGGCAGCCACTGGCTGAGCAGTAACACTGCAATAAAATATTTATCATGGTCTTAAACTGAAAACTTCCGCCGTGGCAGGAAAGCAGAGCAGAACCCATGAGTGAGAGAAGCCAGCAGCCAGAATTCTCATCAGCTTTGAGATGTGGTATATCTCCCCCACCCAGGAGCAGGTGTCCCCTCAGAGACAGTGACACATTCTCCAAGCTGCACCCTGGGCACAACTCCTGCTCACAGTAACTCGGTGTCAGAGCATGGCTCCCCGTTTTCATGTTCCTGTCTCCTTTGGAGCATTATTGGAGCAAGTAGTGGAGGGAGGTCACAGGTGCACCCTGCCAACTACAGCACCTACTGCAGCAGAAAAGAAGCTGCTGCCTCGGAGCAACAACAGCAGCACCACAGCACCCCTTCCATGGAAGACACTGGAGTCTGGCTGAAAACATTTATAAAGAGCACTGTGTAGTAGTCAGGATACAGTTAAAATAAAATAAAATTCTGTGGCACTTACAGCAAAATAGCACAGACAGCTGGAGCCAAAGTCATGGAGTATCGCTTGGGAAGTTACTCAAGTATTCTGGAGAAAGGTCATCCCCTTCTAAATTCTGCTAAGCAGAGTTGTCTGTACCCTTCTAAAAGCAAAGAAGCCACCAGATCACAGACCTTTCCCCTCCCAGCTATAGACCCCTGTGAGGTACCAGGGAAGCTTTCAGCTTTTTCACCTTTTCTTCTCCATAGAAATCCCACACTGGGTGAGCCCTTCTCTCCCTTGGCAGTAAAGCAGGTACAGTAAGAACCTGTGGTCAGCCTATGGCCTCTGGTTTCCTTCTGGTCCCTTCTGCTGATCTCAGAGCAGCCAAAATTTAACCCTTAAGCAATTGATAGTTCCACTCCAATATGAAACACATGAAACATGAAACACATGAAACATGAAACACATGAAACACAGTAGAAATTACACTATTAATAATCTCTTGCACTTGTCACCCACTGAAGTGTCAACCTGTTGACAGCTGAATTGTTGAGGTTGTGTCAATAAGTGACATTAATAAGTTTTCCCATAATACTTAGTGCATCCACTGGTTGCTAGGCAAGCTTTCAATTATAGTATTGTACTCGATGAAGAGGTGCAAAAAGACACATTAAAGAATGGCAAAGAAGTTTATCAAAAAGCCATTTAGAAAATCAAGATGAAATGGTGGAAATTACGGAGGAATTTGATGAAAGGGAAATGTGTTGGGTTATGGATCATTTGGTTGAGTTTTACACAGCATAATATTTATCAGAAACTTTGAAACAGTAGTTTCTTCCTGTAAATTCAACAAAGAAAAACATAGATATCTTCCAGTTTCCATCTAAATTCTTTCAAATCACTAAGTATCAGCACAGCTGCATTAACACCAAAGGGAGCACTTGGGAAGTAAGGCCCTATTCTCAGGCATCTATCCCCTGGTTCTGGATAATATCTATTCTGGGATAGGTGCTTCATTTATAAACAATTCACTTTCAGTCATGCCTTCATTTTCTGCATAGACCTAAACTCACCTGAATAGCTGCACCACATGAACAGTGTATTTGCCCCAGAATTCCCATTTTTTACGGGTATGTGTAGCTACAGCTTTATGCCCTGAACAGAGTCTCTGTGGAGCAGCAGAATATAAAAGGAAGACCTGTAATGAAGGAAGACCTCATTCACCTCAGCCAGCCTCTGCTCAGCAGATCCAGGGAACAGCCCCTCTCTATTTTTTGCCTGGCTCTAAGAAAGACCCAGAGCCTGCCCCAATCTCCCTCCTGTTCCTGCTCCACCTCAGTGCTGCTGATAACCCCCCAAGATGCAGCAGAAGAAACTTATCTCCTTTTCTACCAAAAGGAGATTAAAGGATCAAGAACCTCTTACCACCTCTCGCCAGGAGGTTTGGCTAACACCCTGAAATATTCCCTTTTGTGCAAGTGTATGAAGGTTATTAATCCTTTACCATTAAGCCTTTGCCACCCAGGAGCTTCCACAGCCCCATCCCCTGCACAACCAGCCCCACTGCCCAGATTTGTCTGCTCTGTGCTGTGAAAAGCTCTTGCTCTTCACTTCCAACCTGCCTAAAATATTTAATGAATACTTGAAACAGGCACCAACGTTTAGTTTGCCTCCTGAAAAACAAGGGGGAAAACATATGGGTAATATGCAGCCTGTTTTGCAAAACAATAATGAAGCATCTGGTAACTTCTCCAGGAAAAGAAATGGAAGCAGAGGGGATATTTTAGAGGATTTGGAAGTGTGCACGGGATGGTGTACTGTTATCCAGAATGTGTCTAAACACACACAGTCTCCTAGCACAGCTTGAGGAAAGATATTTGGTGTATTCATTGTAAATCTCTGGCAAGCACAGCATACGGCCACTCTGTTCCCGCCAGCAGGCACAGGAGCCAATCCTGCTCCTCACAGCCACGCCAGACAGGAGATGTGCCCAAAAATGCAGAGAGAAGGGCTTGCGACAGAGCCATGGGCAGACTCACACCTTCACTGTGGCATCAGCCAGCAGAGCCAACCCCTCCCGTGCCAATGGATTATTTCCTGCAGGGGTGATACATCTATCCTAAAATTCAGGTTTTCCCTGCATTTAAAGTTTATCATCAGGTCTAATTCTACCCCCTGCTATGAAAAACAAGCAAAGTCGGTTCATACGATTGAAATCTGAGGCATCAAAAATATGCCTCCCAGATATCACATTTGTTGTATATATACAATGCCAAATCTAACAAGCAGCACATATTATGCACTACATAATGCTCATATACATATATTAAGGAGTGTATGTTGGGCGGCACTACCAGCTGGTATAAGAGACCCAGGGCTTGCCTTAGCAGTGTAAGAAAAGAATACTTATTAGAGAACTGTAAGAGAATTCATACCCAAGTAGTTATAAAATACTATAAAAAGGATCAATGCTGAGAAAGGGAATTCAACTAGAATACATTCAGCACAGGCATGATCAAAGGTGGGACAAATAGGCTGCAAACACCATGTAATGTGCAAACACCTCTGAGGTGTGTGTAAGGATCTCTGAGCATCCTCCCTCTCAGCAGAAGACTGCAAGCACATTCATGTGCCCTAATTCACCCACACATCGCAGCCAACTAATTAAAGCCTTTCTCAAAGACAGGCAGGTTCTGCTGGGCTGGCCTAGCACCACGCAGTCAAATGGAAAAGCTGTTCTCCATCCCTGCCTCTGTTGCCCTTTCTGCAGTGCAGTTGGGGTTGTTGGGTTGTGGGAGGGCGTTCAGTACCAGCAGCCCCTGCTCACAAGGACAGTCCAGCAGCAGGTTCCAGTCCAGGTCCTTGCACCAGGGACAGGAGCAGGGCTGGCTGCCCCTGACCCCTTGGAGGGGGCACTTCCCACAGTCAGGTCCTGCTCCCAGCCAGGGGCACAGCCAGGCCAGGCCACGGAGCTCCCACATCCTACAGATCCACCCCAGCACCTCAGCTAGCCGAGGCAGCCACCAGCTGAGCTGAGGAAATGTTTTCCTTTACAGTGCAGCTTGTTTCCCAGAGCAATCCTCAAACACCAGGCTTTGGGTGTTCTTCAAAGCAACAACCCAGGCCCAGGTTCCCTTTTGCTTCAGGAAATTCCACAGGAGAATGGCCCAAGGGAATGGCCAAGATCCGGACCATGTGGGGGCCAGGGTGACCTCCAGCCATGTGGTACCACTGTCAGGCAGACACTAGTGCTACACCAGCTGCTTTACCTGTCCCCTGCATGTCCCCATGGCTAGGGAGGGTTCACACCCATCCCGAGCTGCACCTCAAGTCACACACTATCCCTGAGCTACTTTGAGCTCTCTGCACCCATCACTACAGGGAGGCCCTAGGCTCCTGAATACTTGTGTCCTTTGAAAGTTAGAAGGGGGAAGGTGGCAGTTGTGAAAATTTCAGCCTTAGCCCAAACCAGCCTTCTGTACAAGTCTCTGCAGTGCCTAAGCATGCAGACTTCCAAGGAAGAATTAATTATTAATAACTTAATGCAATGAGAGCTCCTGTTTTCATTCTCTTCACAGCTGTCAGGGAAACACAGGTGCAGCACCACCTTCTGTAATTGGAATCTTTATTTTACAAACAGTGCAATAGACTGTGTTTTATCTCCTTTGATCCCTGTGTAATACAATCAAGGCTCCTTCCCCTCTGTTTGCCCTTCAGATGCTGCAGAGAGCCTCTTCCTGCAGGATATCGTCGCTCTGTGCACTGCACAGTGAGAGTGGTGTGATACAGCAGCATCACAGAGAGCTTTTGTCCTGACTTTAAGGTATCCCCGCAGTGCCAACTGGCAGCACATTCCAGCCTGGCCAGGTGCTGTTCTCCAGAAGATATCATTATGTACCAACAATTAACAAACTATCAACAGATTTCCTTTGTGATTCTTGGTGCTACAGAGTTTCAATACCTGCAGAAGAATAGCAGTGCCTGGATGGTATACAGAGACATATCTGGCCAGCAGACCTGAAGGATGAACAGAGCAAAGCAGCAGAGGGATGGGAGCACACAGAAATCAAAACCCTGTGAAAATCCTTCAGCCACAGCCAGAGCAGGGGCTGTAATGGGGCTGCCTGACACCAGGAACTGCAGAACACCAGTCTGCAGGTGCAGACTTTGTCAAATCTTAACCAGTTTGGACATTTCAAAGGGAGACATTTCATGTAAGCATTTCAACCACAACACTTCTGCTGTTTCTGAGAATGCCCCTGAAGGAAGGACAAGTTCATTTTGCCCAAGTTAACTACAAATTTTGACAAACTTTTATACTTTAAGATCAAGAGTGTGTAAGCACTGTGGAGCAAGGAGACAAAATACAGCTAGCTTTAGTTTTCATGATAACCTGCCTGATTCTGAGGTGACTTCATAAGTAAAATTCATGGCCACTGAGTGTATTTCCTTAAAGAAATTTCCTTGGTAGAGCCAAGACATTTCAGGGGAGGAAGAGAAAACAACAGGAAAAGGAATGAAACGCCAAACAAGAGGGTTTGGCTACAAGCAATACAAAAACACACAAGAAGAATTGATAGCAAGCAATATACTGGGGGAACAAGCACTTACTTGACAAAGAGCAATGTCAATGGAAAGCCAGAAAGACAGTAAAATAAAGACAGATTGAATGAAGAGGCAAGAGAACAGTGTAAATGATGTGAGGAGTGAAGACTATTAGTGATCAGAGTTGGAGGCTGAGGCTTTGTAGGTGAGTAACCACAACAGGAAAACCAGGACTACTTGAGTAGTGCTGTGGCTTTAGGTAGCTGAGGGGCAAGGGTTATGGGGGTCCAAAGAGCCCATCCTCTCCCCAGCCCTACCATCACATTGTGGGCACAGAGACATCTTCATTGTTTTAGGAATAGGGGGGGGGGAACCACAATAAGCACAATTAGAAAGCGAAATAAAACAGCTAACAAATTATAACGTTAGTTTAGCTTGAGCAACCCTCTGGAAACCCTGCAATCCAAGCTCAGGGCAGCCTTTGGTCTCCTTTTCCTCAGGGTGTCAGCTGGGGTTCAGCAGCTGGGGCCCAATTGGACATCTCTGCTCCCACAAGCTGTGATCACTTTTCCCCAGCCTGTGGTGGAAGAAGAAGCAGGATCTCTGTTTCCTTATGCAGAGAATCCATAAAGGTGGGTGAGGTTTTCCTGCTTCCAACCCTGGGCTGACCGCTCTTCTCTTGGGGTACACAGGGAAGTGTGAGACCCTCTGTCCACACAGCCAGTCAGGCCCCCTCAGCTGCCCCAGTCCTGGTTCTGTGTCCTGGAGCCACTTCCTGACCATCTTCCCTCTCTCCTGTCCAAGAGGTGGAGATAAATCCTGCAGCACAGAGATGAGGAAGCTTTGGATCAGAATCTGTATCCCCTACCTAAATCCCAAGAGCTCAGAAGCTTTCAGCTGTGTCCTATTCATATCTTTTCCTTGTCAGATATCCCTTGATGAGAACAGGGTCTGACAGGAGGGAAGGAAGGAAATTGCATAAGCAAAACAAAAGTGTAATTAAATTCCCTTTGCAGATGAGCAGATCAGGTCTCGGCTGTTACTTTTCTTCTTTCTGGCACATTCTCAACTGGTTTTTAAGGAATTCTCTGCTAACTGAAAGTAAGAGGGCAGCTGAAGCCTGCCTTTTTCCAAGGAGTGCCATATGTTCGGTCTCTTTTTCCACTCCTGCTGTCTTATGCCATTTATACTAAATGAGCACTGGGTGAAGCACACAGGGTGTATTTTCAAGGTTCCAAAGTGAAAGCACCAAAGCCATGGTTGAATTATGCAGGAACAAAGCTTCCCCCAAGAGTCAGCCTCCCTGGGGTACAGTCCTGAGCTGTCTCAAACCACTCCCAGCAGTAACAAAATGCCAGCTGACTGATACTCTTAGTGTTCCTAAGGCATCTCATCAATCACAGCCTAAGTCTTGCCCAGTGACTAACTTAGGAAAACAAGGCCATTCCTCCTGCTCACCCTGCTCGAATGATTCTTAGAGGCTCCATTATTCCAACTTACTGACAGATGCTTTGTTTCTCCCCTTGCACGACTTCTGGGTGCAAACTACTTTTCGTTGAGCACACAGATTAAGTCCTTACCCCGTCACACTTTTCTAATTGGAAAAAGGCCTGAGGCAAATTCAAGGAAAAGTCCATGGGGCTTTCCTTCAAAACAAAGCTATGACATTGTAAGAAGCACACAAAGGATGTTGGGGGTCAGGTGTTTAAACTTTGCCTGAAGAAGAAAGACCATGAGGCTCTAATGAGAACACCAGGGGTGTCACACTGAACTGCTCTGCTTCTGTTCAAGGTTATTGGGCTGAACATCCTGGAGATATTCCTTATAGTGGGCAAAGCAGCTCAACTCCAGATGTTTTACCTGCAGACAGCAGATCATCCTGACATTCCTGGACTGCTTAAACAGATCAAGGCAAACTCAAGAGATTAAATGCAGCTAAACCGGATTAGATATTTAAGCAATAAAATGCCAGCTACTGAACTACAACAGGCCTCCATATCCCATGTCCAATGGGAAGAACATTTTTGCTCACTTTCTGACAAATTATTTGCAGTACTTGTAAACTGAGGCTCCTTTGAAAGGTGCTGAAATAGGTTTTCCAAATTTGTGATCTGATCATTCACATGGAAACGTTACCTACCCTTCCAGATACTTTTAGCAGCTGGCTTTGAAATTCTGGCAATTTACTCAAAAACTCTTCAAGACTCAAATTTAATGAGTTCAATTTCTTATAAAAAATTGCCTCTCATTTTTCTCTCAGTATTCTTACCAGCTGAAAGTTATGCCTTATTTTGGGGGGTGAGAGAAAGGAAGCACAATGTTTTTAAGTTGGGAATAGAAATTGTGAACTTTCTGAAAAGCTGGAGAGAAAAGGAAGGAAGTGAATCTTTCAACTCAAACATGCAAGGTAGACAGCAAATTCTCAGCATTGCAATTAGCAAAACCTACATAATGGTGCAATCAAGTTTACTGTATCCACAGCTGTATTTCTCAACTTTCAACTTGATAACATTTAGCAGAGAATTCAGAAAGTAATTATTTATATGGAGATTTCACTTAGTTCTAAGATACTTTATTTTGTTGGGTTTGGCATTGGGTTTTTTTTTTTTTTAGTTAGTAGAGAATGACAGTGATGGTTAAAAAAAATAATCTTTAGTTATAGCTACAGTAGAGGCAAACGGTCTCTGAATACAATTTCATTTCCATGACAGAGTTATTTCTGAAATCTGGGCTCCAAAAAACTATCAATTTAATGCTTTAGATGGATTTGCATGTATTTAAATTCATGACTATCAACTACACATATAAAATTCACACACACACATTTGCCTCCATTACAATTTAACTGACCCTTATTAAAGGCTTCCAGTGTTTCCCCAGGCTGAGGAAGTGGCTGAAGTGACCCCTAAGAGGGGAACTTGGGCTCCAAGTTCTGCCTTCCCCGACCTCCTTTAACATCCCACTGAGACTTCTGGAAGGAACAGTTCCTCATCTCGGAGGAGCCACAAGCAGCTGGAGCAGCCCCAGAGGGTTGGTTGGCTCTGCTCACCTCCAGGAACAGGAGATTGGGGTCACTCTGACTCTCACAGAGTGATTTCCCAAAATATGACCCACAGAGTTAACTGCTCTTATTTAGGAAGGCACTGAGTATGAGATGGGATGGCTCTACAAATAGTGTCCTGAGAGAGATTTTGGGACGTTTGTACCCTGCTCTTCAGGGAGGGCCTTGTCCATGCAGTCAGACAGGCAGATGTGTGGGGTTCTAAAGAGTTTCTCAACTGTGTGAGTTACTAACGATGATGTTTCCAGCCAGTTTTACCCTCAGCTTCCCTCTTTGGTGCTGAAAACTGCACGTGCAATTGCCCAACCCCTGCACTCAATTGCTCAGCCCCTGACCCTGGCACAGCCTTCAGTGTGGAGAAAACAGTGAAAAAAACCCTTTATGTATTTCTCTAAAATCAAGATTATACTTGGTCTTTTATGTAAAAACACATATTTTCCTAAGAGTCAAACTAAAAGCAGCGTATTTCTTTAAAAAAATAAAAATTCACAGTGACAACATAACCATGGTACTTTATCCCCCCCACCAAATCTTGACAGTATTTTTACCATACGTAGAAGCAGTAAATGTTTGTCCATCAGAGCTTCAGAGGACCTGCAGCTTATATGATCCAAACATTGCCAGTAACATGCACAAAAGTAAGGAAAAAAGATTATCCAGATTACTAAAGCAGCAACCTGATGCAATAGATTTATACAGTAGAACTTGTGGAAATATTCATTTTATCTCTCTGCTTAATGCAATGTCTAATACAGGAAAATTATACTTTGCACCATCTTATTTACTACAGGGAAGAAGGTTAATGTTGGAGAACATATTAAAGGTCATTTTCATTCTTTGAAATAATTAAGTGTATCAGTTGCAGAATCCTTTTGAGGAGACTTGCAACAGCAAATGCTTTTAAATAACTCCGCAGGTAACTGCATTTAAATAAATCCTCAGACAGTGGAGGCTGGACAAAGAACTTGGAATAAAACAGCAGCCCCCATCTGAGAGAGTCTCAAACCAAGTTTCCAAACCAGCAGTGCCCACAGAACGTTGTTTTGTCCTAGGGCTCTTGTAGGCCAAATAGGAATATTTCCATGTAATTATAACCAGATTAACTCAAGGTTTTCATATTGGAACCAACCTTTAATGGACTGGAAATACAACACAGTCTGCACTGTCATTTAGCTGGATCTCTTAGTGCCACTGAAAACACTGAGGCCATCACAAAACTGAAAAGGGAAGCAGAAATAAGCTGAAAACACCATGTTCCTAGGGGGTTGGACTCACAAACTCTTTGCCAGCTTGCAGGAAATATTTCATTTCTTTGGAACAGAAAGACCAGTCAGAACTCCCAAGCCAGCATGGGGTAACCTGGGTCTGCAACCACAGTGAGGAGTACCCCGGGGCAACCCCAGCACCTCAGCATCTCCTGCCTCCCCTTGGGGTGATGTTTTTGTTAGATGGGGCACTTTTAAGAAACTGGTTTTCATACCTTTTCTTCAGTGTTGTCTTCTCTTGAGGTAAAATTGCTAAAATATACAAAGCTGATGATCATGAGACATATGCATATAAAGGGGGGAAAAGGAAAGAGAAGGAGCCTGTATTTTAACCAGCAGTTGTAACATGCATGGCAGGAATCATTGAAGTCATACCACATTCAGGAAGCAAAGGAGTGGCAAGTATATTTTCCCTAAATTAGGTCATAAGAGGAGCAATGGGATGTATCAAAATCATTAGATAGAGAAGCCCCAGCTCCATAAGGGTTTGATGGTTTTAGCTGACAGCTACAGGGACACTGCTGTGTTTGAATGACACCAGGTGACAGTGGCAAACTTATAAACACCCCAACTGTGGTCCCCCAGCTTTCCTGGAACACTCCAGCAGCCTCAGGCTGCCCACAAGGACAGAGTGAGCCCCAAACAGCTGGTTAGTGTTTACCGGGCACCCAGCAAAGACATGAACTACAAACCAGCCTACCAAGAGCAGTCATGGACTTAGTTCAACTTGGTAGAATTTTTTCATTTTGATAATTTGTCACTTTTCAGACTGAATAATAAACTCTTGCTTCTATACAAAACTCATGAAACCCTGAATGGAAAAGCCAAAGTGATGGGAGTTTCACTGTGTTCTTTAAACACCCTTAGGCTGCTGGCAGTGGTGGGGCCAGCACATCAATGACTGCTGCCTGCTCATTAATCTTCCCCTGCATTTCTGCCTGTGAGGAGCAGGCAGTGCCTCTGCCCATGCCCACAGTCCCTCTCAGGTCAGGGTAACCCTCCAAACAGGATGGCAAGATGCAATTGCAATGGTTCTCCTTCCAGCACAAATCACGGTGGCACAAATGTCAGAAATATTTTCCTGCTGAACTTTGCTGTCAGTTACAGGCCATAATTTTTACCCTTGGACATATTACAAGCATAACGGAGAATACATAAATGAATGCACAATGATTATAGATATTTATATGCATCCCGCTTGTGAGAGATCATGCCTATAATTCATATGTGGTAGAGCCACAAAATTATGAAGGTCTTCCTAGCACAGCCATCTATAATGCAATGGGAATCCATTACATTTTTATTTCTCATGTTACAAGAGGCAATTTATGACTGTCTGGATATGGCATTATGTTTTAGAGGTGATGATAATGTAAAAGCAGCCTGACCTCAAAATAGAATAACTGATTCAAGCCAAGAGCCATTGCACAAAATGTATGCTTGGTTTCTTGGAGAAATAAGCAACTACAGCTTTTTCAATATTTTTTATAGAATTCATTTGAGAAAATTGCTTTTGGCAAAATAATCTCTTTCTGGGGTTATTTAATTTAATTTTCCTTTTAGGAGCAAAGGTGTGGTTTTATTTGATTTTGTTAATCACAACCTTACACACAAATTCAGCATAGTTCAGAAGCCTTACAACAGCCCCTTCTCCAGTCTTTCAGCCTGGTCATTCCCAAGCCATTTGGTGATCAATACTGAGCTGTTCTCAACCCAAATGGAAGTTTCAGACTGCTGCCATTTATCTACCTCCTAAATGAGCTGGAACAGTAAGCTCTTGGTGCACTTGCACACATTTAAAAGTTACTGCAGTGACATCACTAGAAGAGGCCAAGAATTAGTGTCAGATGGTTGTCACACCTAACACACTCTATTTGATGGGTTTGAGTAGTACATATTGCTGCTTCAAAATTAAATAACATTGTGATAGCAACTCTCTTACGCCCTCTGAAAAAGATGCCACTCCTGAATGTAAGACATGGCATGAATGTTCCTTTATCATTAATATTATTGTTGGCTGTGTTACCATTTCTAAGAGTAAGTGTTTGATTATATTCATTTGATTTCTTAACTGCAATATAATTTTGTCCATACCTTTGCAAACCCGCCATGTTTTCATTTTCCGACTCTCAGGTTTTCAATATTAAGGACAGCACTTTCATATTCTGGTTATAGTTTATGAAAAGCTGTAAATCCTGTTCTATGTTGAATGGCTCCCTTTCTGGGGCAATAAGTATTTCAGAACAGATATATAAAAACTGACAGCTAGCTAAACTTTATACATCCTGACCTCACTAAGAGTTCTGTTTCACCTGCAGTAGAGCTATTTATATTGGCGTAATGTTACATAAGTCTAGCTGAATTAAAATTACACTTAATAAGCCAGACTATATTTTAAAAGAAGAAAAAATAATGGCTATAATATTTAATGTGTCACTTTACTCTCACATTAATAGTAAATCTATCAGGAAAGATGACAGAGCTGCAGTGATTTAACAGTTACCAATCCAGACCATTAGAGCTTTATGAGTAACACCAGCAAACAGCATTGTGGGACCAATTTGTATCATTTCTCATATGGAAAATTACTTCCTTGAAGTTCCTGAACAGTCTCAACTAGACCAGTTATGAGGCTACCCAGCATCAGCTGAGGTAACAGAATGTGGCTCTGGCAAGGGTAAAACATGATACCATTTCCCAGGTTTCAGTGGGATACCTCCTGATGGGAATTCTGTGCCCCAGCTGAAAGATCTGCTGGCTGTGTCACCCTTATAGGGCCTAAAGACAGACAACTCATTCAGCATTAAACAGGAATTCCTTTTCACACTCATCTGCATTAGCAGAGATGAACTGTCCTCATCAGACCCATCCACGCCAGTCCCATGGAGGTGCCAGGGTCAGAGGGGAAATGATGGGACAGCAGAGTAGCCCAGGCATATTTCAGGTGAAGCTGCCTGAAGCTGAACATCCACAGTGGAAACAGCTGAGGGCTGACTGCAATTCCCACACAAGCCCCAGCACTGCAGACTGCAAGTGCATCTCTGGAAAAGGGAAGAGAATGTTGCTCTTGTTGAATCTTTGGTGATGCATTTCAGGCCTATGTGGAGACTGTTTTAATTTTCTTTTAAATATCATTCTGACTCACGTACAGAAATAGTGTTTTCTTCTTTTCATATTAAGCAAGCCTCATGTTGGAATAAGGTGTAAATTTACTTCCCACAGTCTAATGCCTGAACTGCAACTGAGCTTCTAAATATTTCAAAAATGTCAGTCCCAAGCTCTCTTTGCTCACCAAGGGAAACTGCAATTGTCCAAGTAGCCTTCTTTTTATGGAAAGGCAACATCTTGAGTTCCACCACACCCTGTTTTCCGTTAACTCACTGAAAAGGCCACCAGTCCAGGTTTAGCAGATGCTACATGGCCCATGTACTTGGAACTCCTTTTTCCTTGGGCCCTGAACATTGTTCTCCTGCAAGAACAAGTTAAGAGTTCCATTATGGTCCATTACAAACATCCCAGGCTATTTGATCATTCAGAGCAGAAAGCCTCTAAAGATTATACATGAAAACACACTGGTTTACAAGCAGCTGCTTTAGGCTGCTTGGTGTGCTGTGTGAAAAGCTGTCTCAAAAGAAGCTGAAGCCCTTGTTTCTATCTTTAGTCCCCACCTCCCCCAGTAATAACTTCCGTGGCCACTGTGGTCTGCTCTGAAATTCAGTAGCCTCTGGCCACTATGCAACCTTAAATGTTACCCTCTTAAGGTTAAAGAAGTGTGTTTAAGATTACTTTGGCTTTCAGGTCACATACTTGCATCCTTCCTGAACTCCTGCTTCCCAGGGGATTCTGCCTGGTGATGGATTCAATGTGTTTTTCCTCTTGTTCTTTAAAGCCAATTCATTCATCACACTAGGTGGGGTACATTTTTTAAGCACTGCAATGAGAGCTGGTCAGCACAAAACAGCATGGAGAAAAGATAAAACTGTGGTGAAAACAGACCTGGGGTAGTTCTGAGGAAGAGTCCAAAGAAGAATACAAATACCTCTCCTCCCAAGACCTTGTACTAAGCAGCTCACTGCATCTCTCTCTCAAAAACTCTGTAACCTCAAGTGATGTTCCAATTATGCTGCATTAAGGTTCATTAATATTAACCTGGAATATAACTCAAAAAATTTCAACAACTTCTCTCATCTTTGAAGTCTGTTGAGGGAAGGGACTGAAGGGACCTGAAAAGAAAACTACTCAATAGCTAGCCTGGATTAGCATTATCTATATAATGAACCCAACATCATAGACAGAAATTAGTAAAAGTATTTTTCACATCATTTTTAATAGGCAATGACTTTTTTCCATATATATATTCTCTGCTTCATGGTATCTACCCTCATCCTCTTAACTCTCCCATATAACTGCCGAAGAAGATCTGTTAGAAAACACAGACCAGCTTTCTCTACAATTGAAGTCATGCATTATTTTATGTCTCACCATTTTCTTTTCACATTACAACCAAGAGGAATTAGGATGTAATTAACACACATCAAATAACAAAACTCCTCATCAGATTACTGAGAAAATTTCAGAGGGAGTTAATAACAGGGTTTGCCTTTGCATGGTACAGATACACATTCCTATTAGTAAGTCCTCAGTCATTGGAGATTGGACTGTTGTGAGTCCAGCTGTGATTTTGGGGATTGTCACAAAACTAAAGGCATGGAGTTTTCATCTGCAGGCTTAGTCACTAGTGCAATCTGACTATTTAAAACTCAAATGGCTTATACCAAACAAGATCATAGAAAACATTTTGAATTCAGACCTAAAAGCATCATTGCACTATTGGCATTGAAAAAAATTAAACCCTGGAGATTAAATCTTTCTACTGATGTTGATTTTCATGTATCATTAATCTACATGATCTGTTATTTAATCTGCCAGTGCTATCACTGATTTTAATGGGCCAATGGTAATGATTTTCTTTTAAGCTGTCATTAAATACAGAAAAAAAGACAGATATCACAGCCACAGAAGAGACACGAACCAGGCAGAAGGTGTCTGCCTTCTGAAGTTGTATCAGCACACAAGGTGATTAACATATCTTGGGGTACAATAAAGAGTTTCAGACACAGGCAAGGTGAGACACAAGCTTTATCTGTTGGAGGAACTGATACACACAGCAAAGACTACCTTGGATCTCCTCCAAGGTCTCCTAGTTCTAAAACATCTTAGTATTAAAATACTACAATAAAACAGAAAAACAATTTTCTCCTTTTCTTTACACTTTGCTTTGTTTCCCCAATAACCTGTTTCTGAAGGGGAAAAAAAATCCAGAACAATCCCAATAGAGAAGACCCACTTTAAAGATACGAGTTTACCATTTTACAACAGTCTATACCTTGTCTCAGCAAAAGCCCAAACACAATGTGCTTCCTGTCCCCAGCTTTGTTATACAACGGAAATCCTTTTGCCAGAAGCAGAGATGGGTCAAAACAAACCACAACTACTGCACTCAGAAAGAAAAAAAGCTCTTGTTCCCACCTATTATTCTATTCAAAGCATATTTGGGACCATTTACTGGCACCCAGGTTGCATTCTCCCCTTCACCACAATATGTAGTTTTAACTAAAAGTCTTCAAAAAGCTGAGAAATTTGTTAGTTATTTTCTCTTCAATAAAAATTTCCTCCTGTGACCATTGTAGTTCTTGCTGCTTTCAAAAGATACATTTTCAGATCGCATCAGGTTCCAACAGTAAAGCAAAAATTCAGATTACCTTACTCATTCCAGCAGTGCTAATAAAGCAGATGGGAATCCTTCCCATCATGGGGTGCACAGTTAGTTGTATTATCATGAAATTGTGAGTCATAGATGAGGATCCAGAAGGAAAAATCTAAGCCATCCTTAAAGAGATACGATCCACAAAAACTAGGAAATCCATAAGAAAACCAATAAGAAATAATATTCAAGCTATTCACAGAGAAATTTGTTTCATAGGACTATAGAATTTCTTAGGTTGGAAAAGGCCTCTAAGATCATGAGTCCAACCATTCCCCAACACTTCCAAGGCTACCACTAACCCATGTCTCCAAGTGCCACATCCACATGGAATTTAAATCCCCCCACGGATAGGGACTCGACAACTGCCCTGGGCAGCCTGTTCAGAACCCCAGAATCACTGAGGCTGAAAAAGCTCTTCCAGCCCATGGAGCCCACCCTGTGCCTGATGCCCACCTTGTCCTCCAGAGGACCCAGAGCACTGAGTGCCACAGTCAGTCCTGCCTTGGACACCTCCAGGGCTGGGGACTCCAAACCTCCCTGGGCAGTCCAATTCCAATGCTTAACAAGCTTTTCCATGAAGAAATTCCTCCTGATGTCCAACCTGCCCCTCCCCTGTCCCAGCCTGAGGCTGTTCCCTCTTGCCCTGTCCCTTATTCCCTGGGAGCAGAGTCCAACCCCACCTGGTTAAAACCTCCTTTCAGACAGTTGGAGAGAGTGAGAAGGTCCTGCCTGAGCCTCCTTTTCTCCAGGCTGGAGTTCCAGCTCTTCATCTCCAGCGCTTGACAACCCTTTCAGTGATATTGTTAGAGAATTTAACATAAAGTCACTTTTAAAACTTAATTAAGCTACAGCTGGGTAAATAGATAAAAATGTGCCTCCAACCCCTTGAAGGAGTGGAGAAAAGAGCACTTTGTAGGCCTAGGACTGAAGATTTCACACCAGTGAGTCATTTGCACAATGTTCAGCACAACAGAGCCCTATTCCATCCTGGACGTCATAGATAAACTCCACCAGCAGCGGTCTCAGCAAGTGTCACCTTTGTGGCACTGCACATGCTTTTGTAGATGAGGAACCAGGGAAGCTGGAAAAAGGTGTTTTAGCCCTGGAACACACAGCACTAGGACAAGTTCCTGCACCACACATTGGGCATGCATATCCCATTATCCCAGAAAATGGTTTTGGCACTGGGTAGGCCATATCTATTGTTGTTGGGGAGAATCAGAAAAGCAGGAAAGCCGGATTCAATCACTCAAGATTCCCGGGTCCCATGGGGGGAACTGCTCCCTTCTGCCCTGCAGAGGTTTGGGGACACAGTTCTGCAGCACAGAAGGAGCAGGTGGCACCACAGAGGGAAACAGGGCAGGAGGAAAACCAGAGGAGCTGCAGAGGGAGAGGGAGGAGGATGCTGAGTGCTTGTGGACTGGCAGGGAAAACAGGAAATGGATGAAAAAGGAGGGGGTGAGAAGGGAACCCCTCAAGTGCAACAGAAAAAACAAATTCTCAACTTTGTGACAGGAATATCTGCAATGAGCCCCCCATCACCACCTGTTTAGTCCCAGCAATTCCCTTCAAACCAGCACGCTACTCCACTACAAGGCAAGGAGCCTCTCCAGCACTCCAGGCTCTTGGCTACACCTTTCCAGTGCAACTGTGCTGCTCTGCCTAACAAGCACAACATCTGTGGAAATAAGAGAGTCTCCAACCCTCAGCAAGACGTGGAATGAAGAAAAAATTGTTCTGCCACTAAATTCTTCTGGTTATGCTGCAAACCCTACTTGAGCATCTTTATGAACAAAGGCGACACAGCACAGCAATCTCGTTTTATCATATGCTAGTTGGTCTCTTGCTCTGGAAAGCCAAAACAAAACCTGGAATTTCTCATTTTCCTGACTTGTGATGCATTAAGCCCTTACTGAATAGTCCAACTCCATGACTACAATTGTGCTTTATCTTCCTCTCTACTTCTAGGCAGTCAAATTAAAATAAAGCACAGCACTTTTTCACATATAATCCAAGACACCTGAACAGGTCAATCACTGCTGAAATTCACACTTTCAACTACTGTTATTATTATTATTATTGTTGTTGTTGTAATAAGTTATTGTAAAATAAAAGTTTTTGAAGAACTCTTGCTTACAGTCTTGGTAGAAGCTCTTTATAATTACACTTGTGTAATTGTCAGAGATCAAGTCTGCTCCAATACTGTAAGTGATTTATGATAAAAAAACTCACTCTGTCACAAGCTTTCATGTAGTATATTAAATATCTCAGCTTGCCCATAGGTGCAGCCACTGGGGTACACATCATTTTAGCCTCAATGTGACTGTGAAAATAAATCCCTTTTTTGTAATTATAGCAACATTTTTTTTCTTTCCTCCAGGTAAGACTGGAGAGAAAATCTTTGCTGTGACAATCAAAGTGCTTGTGTGAAACAAATACAATGTGCTTTCTATTTGAGCAGGAGACAGGCAAGGTATGGGCTGGGCAAGCTATCTTCCAGCACAGTGACATCTCACACAATCAGGACTCGCTCCCACTTGCCTGAAACACTCTGCAGAGCCACACCACAGGCATTTTCTTCTGTCCACCCAGCTGGAAACCACCAAAGAGCATCACACCCAGCCAACAGCATATTCCAGCCTGTTGACTCACTGTATTCCTGGCTATTGGGCAGGTGCCTTTTTGTTTCCAACACCCACATTTTTAAACTGTGCTCATATTTAATGCTTACATTTCAGAACTTTTGTGCATTCTTTTGCTACACTTGCTGTGATAACACTCCACGGGGATCACACAATCACAGAAGATGCTGAGCTGGAAGGGACCCACCAGGACCATCCAGTCCAACCCCTGGCTCTGAACAGACCCATCTTCAAGAGTCACCCCCTGTGCCCCAGGGCATCATCCAAACCCTCCTGGAGCTCTGGCAGCCTTGGGGCTGTGCCCACTGCCCTGGGGAGCCTGGGCAGTGCCCA
>JAWWMO010000022.1:1230549-1251215 GCA_035047845.1 Dendrocincla fuliginosa
TGCCCTGGGGAGCCTGGGCAGTGCCCACCACCCTCTGGGGGAAGAACCTTTCCCTGAGATCCAACCTAACCCTGCCCCGACACAGCTCCAGCCATTCCCTGGGTGCTGTCCCTGGTCCCCACAGAGCAGACATCAGTGCCTGCCCCTCCTTTGCCCCTCCTCAGGAAGCTGGTGATTAGAAATGGCTCATGTTTCATCCAAGCTCCCCTAATCCAACCTTTCTGAAGCTGCAAGGGAAGCACGTAGAAGTCATTTCTCATTGTGCTGCTGCACACCTGCAGCTGCCGGCCAAGGTCAGCAGAGGAAACAACAAAATTCTTCAAGAAAGCCAGTTCCTTTGTCATCTGAATGCAGCAGGAAGCACTGGAAGTGTCTTAAGAAAGTTTTGCTATTGAGCTCTTAGCCCAGCTTTGCAGAAGCCAAATACAGACAATCATTGCAGGTCCCTTCCATTTTACCCTACAGAGTTTTGAGGAATAAACACCCCAACATCTGCCTGTTTCAGACCATCATGCAGACAGGCCAGGTCCTCACGTTCCCAGAGGTCTTTGTGGGGCTCCAGAGCACAGGAAGAGCCACAGCAGTGGGGTTTGAGGGGAGGGAAGGGGCAAGGGCTGGGTTAGACCTGCTCTGGCTGAACTGCGACATGAGCTGGAAAAAGGGCCTAAATTTGGGTTCCGTTGCTCTGGTTTAACCCTCACAGGAGGCTGTGAGTTATTCTGCAATACAAATAATGTTGATTACCAGCCATTTTGTTTCATAGATTCTCAAAGCCCTTTTAAAAATATTGCACTCAGTGTGCAAATAATACTTAAAAGGTAGGGGGTTTTGCAAATCAAGTGTTTTAATGTTATGCTCTCTCTCCAAACCAGATTTTTAAAGTTAAATCAGCATAATTTTCTGCTGCATTAAACTGATGACAAGTCAAAATGGCTGCAAGTCTACTTGCAGTAATTCATAAACATTTATCTTTCCTCTTGTTTATTGCAAATATATCTTTACAGAATAAGTTAATTTTGCAGCATAGTTTTTCAGGAGCACTCAGGAAGATAGATCCTAATAGGAGTGTTCATGCACAACCTTTGCAAACTAGCAAGATCAATCATTTTTCTATTTCTCTGAGTTTCCAAAATTAGTGTAAATCCTGAAAAGTCAAAGCAAGGATTTAACTGTCTTAAATTTTCCATTGTGCTTTTAAATATACATATTCTCTCCTTTGAGATTCTGTTTGAATGTTAGAAAGCAACTCTTACTCTTTTTAATCACTGTTAAAGTGCACAGGGATGGGCACAGCAGAACCATTTGTAAGTTCACAATAAAATATCAGCAAAAGAAAACTGTCCAGGGCAGATATATTTCAGCATGAATCATTAATTCCTAAAGCTTGGCTTTCTTCATTATTCATTACCCATTTTTCACCGTGCAGTGCTTCCTCAGTTAGCAGAGCTGCACTGAGATCCTCACAGCTCAGAAATGTTCGTGTGCAGCTGGGGAGACCAGCCCCACATCTCAGCACTATCACACTGAGCCATACACAGGTAAACAGAAGATTAAAAACTATTTTTCCACTGCATTGCAAAGATCAGTCAGTGAAATCTGGCATTTTATGTCAGTGACTAGTTTCCCTGACTATTTGCAGGGCACTTCTTTATGCCAAAATTACAAACAGGCATACCCAAATCTAAACCTTCAGATTTCCATCTAGTTTGCACCATCCCTGTGCTGGAAAGCTGGGAAGTTACGCAATTATAAACACACTTCTTCCATTAGGAATTAAATTCTATTTTATCAGTTCTAGGGAAGACTGAAACTTTATATTCCACATTCCACTGCAATGGCTAAATTCAAACTAGTGCAAATCAGAGCAGCTTCTCTGTAGAGGAGACATCACAGCAGAGAATGGCCTGCATTGTTTAAATAAAGGCAAATGCTGACTGCTGTAGCCTCCACACAGATGGCTCAGTTTCAAGGGGCTGGAGGAAAAAAATCCATACTGACTGATTTCCAAGCCATTAGGAGTTCTTACACATCCACTCTATGGCTAAAAGAGGCACAATGCCGACTGCAGCACAGTAACAATACATGAGGGATGTCAGTGATACACTTAAACCATCTGCATTTGCACAGCATTTGGCAGCCAAGGCAGGTCTCAGGCAGGCTGGGTCTGGGGGTGTAATAAAGGCAGGGGATAGAAATGAGTAAAAGTCACTGAACCAATTTACAAGGCATTAGTGCATTGGCTTTCACACTGCAGCCCCTCAGCAAGAATTCTTTCAGAGCTGCTTCCTCCACTCTGCTCTTGGCAAGTGCTCAGGCAGGCTCAGCCCAGCACACGCGTCCACCAGCAGCTCTTGGCCAAGGCACATGCATCTCCTTCCCTTCTCCCGTGTGCCTTCTGACAGCACAGACCCAGCCTGAAACGCCCTGCCCTGGGGACAGGAGTGGCAGCAGGTGGCAGTGGGGTCCGTGTGATACGTGGTGCAGTCTGACACACGTGTGTGTGTGTGTGTGTGTGTGTGCGGTGCTGCACTGCCTGGGCCCCACGTCTGGTGCCACACACAGGGGTGGCAGCGTGTCCCAGCCTCTGTCCCCATGTGCAAACACATGCCAGGGAGAGCTGTGCCAACCAGCTGGGGCTGCCACTGTGTGCTCCCAGCAGGGCCATGGCTGTGCTGCAGGGCACAGCACGTGTGTGTTTATGCATGTGTGTGTGTGTCTTCATGTGTGTCTGTTATGCGTTTGTGTATTCATGTGTGTGAATAGCCGTGTGTGTCTTATGTGTGGCTGTGTTCGTGTGTGTTCATGTGTGTTGTGTTTATGTGTGGCTGTATTCGTGTGTGTTCATGTGTGTTGTGTTATGTGTGACTGTTCGTGGGTGTGTCTTCATGTGTGTCTTCACTTGTGTGTGTGCGCTCATATGTTTGTGTGTGTTATGTGTGTGTTCATGTGTGTATGTTCATGTGTATTTGTGTGTGCTCATGTGTGTGTTCTGTGCATGTTGTGTTTGAGTGTGTGTGTTTGCATGTGAGTGTTTGTGTGTGTTTGTATGGTGGGTGTGTATATGTGTGTATGTTTTTCTCTCTGTGTGCATTTGTGCATTTATGTGTGTGCGCATGTGTGTGTCTGTGTGTGTGCATGTGTGTGTGTCTGTGTGTGTGCATGTGTGTCTGTGTCTGTGTTTGTGCGTGTCTGTGTCTGTGTTTGTGTGTGTCTGTGTGTGCATGTATGTCTGTATGTGTGTGTGTGTGCATGTGGGGGTGTGTGTTTGAGGGGGTGTGTGTTTGAGGGGGTGTGTGTGGGTGTGTGTGTGCATGTATGTGTGTGGGTCTGTGTCTGTGTGTCTGTGCATGTACATCTGTGTGTCTATGCCTCTGTGTCTGTGTGTGTATAGGTGTGTCAGTGCATATGTATGTTGTGTTTGTGTCTGTGTTTCTGCATTCACATCTCTCTCTGTGTGTTTGTGTCTATGTATGTGGGATGGTGTGTCTGTTTATGTCTCTGTGTGTGTGCTGTATTTGTTTGTGTATCTATGCGTGTGTCTGTGTGTGTGTTCATGTGTGTATGTTTGTATGTGTTTGTGTGTGCCACAACAGGGCTCACCATGGCAGGCAGAGCTCCAACCCGGTGAGGTAACACTGGGACAAGGAAGGGGTAACTCGTGACACCAACGTCAATGGCATGACTTCACACATAGAGATAAACCACTGCAGTGCTGGCAGCTCAATGCAACAAGATGAAAGGAAAATCTGGAGACTTCAAGGGGCATCAACGAAAGCATTTAAGATATGGGTCATCTCACGTCCTGTAAACACCCAGTGCAGCTTCCCTTCAGGAACTTGTTTATTGGCAGACTCATCTATCAGGGAACAAAGCACTGTGAGACACATCCCTTCACTGGCAAGTTTTCAAGTGGATAGGGTGGATGGGGAAAGACACTGAGGTGAACAACACCCCAGCATGGCCCTGAAAGCAGCCCAAATTCTGTGACCTGCTTTTTGTAGTGCCCTGCTCATCTCACGCCAGCACTGTAAAATCTTACTCTCAAAATAAACCCCCTTTTGCACTTGGCTAGCCACACAAATCCCAGCACAGCAGAGCTATCTGTGTGCTGCAGCTTTTGGGATGACAGCTCTTCTGTGTCTGGAATGGTTATTTGATATATAGGTTGCAGTTCAAGCAATAATTTGACTTTTTATCTCCCCTGAAGCTTTCACAGAACAGTAAGATGCATAAAAAATTAGGTTGCAGCCTTTTTTGAAAGAAAAATCAGGATTATTCCAACCTTTTTGAAGATCTTCTTCTGTTTCAGAGCTTCCTGGCAAACATTTAACTGCAGACCAGGGTGGAGCAGCCAGTGCTGCTCAGTGCAGGGACCAAGATCTGCTGCCCCTTGTCACCCCACCACTGGAGGCAGGGGCTTGCAGCCTGACCCATTAGTGGGAAAGATGCCATATGAAAGCCAGGATCAGCATAGGCATATCAGTTATGTAAATAATTTAGGAAGGAAAGGGAAGAGGGTTTGGGAAGCATCAGGCAGGGCTCACACAGAGGGAAATCTCACCAGTCTCTCATGTCCCAGCAGCTCCACAGCATCACCCCATCTGCATACTCTGGTTCTGGTTATCTTTTTAGTTAATTCCACAGACATAAAACATGTTTGCACTGCAGACTTTACCAAAAGATAAGATGGATATTACCACTCACATCTCAGATCTGGCATAGCAGAGGGAATCTCCTCTACACTAAAACATGAGCTTCCTATTTATACTACCAGTCAGAGGTGGAAGCTAGGCTGCTTTGACAAACAACCAGCAGAGTTAATGAATGAAAGGTAAT
Source organism: Dendrocincla fuliginosa (assembly GCA_035047845.1). Classification (NCBI taxonomy): domain Eukaryota; kingdom Metazoa; phylum Chordata; class Aves; order Passeriformes; family Dendrocolaptidae; genus Dendrocincla; species Dendrocincla fuliginosa. The sequence continues at coordinate 1,235,386 of JAWWMO010000022.1, forward strand.
GATTTTCATCATTTTTGTCTAAGTGGAAGAAGAAGACATTGTGTTGTTTAGGGATTCTAAGGGACATACCAATAAAGTAGATAAGTTCTTTGGGGGAAGAAGAATTTCACTGAAATCAAGATTGTTTATTAAAAAATTTTGTGGGAATCTTTTTATCACACTTCTGCATTAGACCTGCTCTTCAAACTGAAATCACATAGGAAGGTTGGGCTGCCTGAGCTAGCCTGAAGGCTTACTTTTTCCAAATCCCTTTGGATTGTGTCTTCAGTGAGCAAATCAAAGGGATTCCTTCCTTTCAGTTCAGTGGTGACACAGTTCCATTTTATGGCTCTTGCTCAGAGTGCTACAGAGGTTTTGTACAATACTGGTGTATTTTCTACATCTTTTATTTTCCTGTCATTTCCAAACAAGGAAATAAGATCATTTGGGATCATTCCCTGCTGAACATTTTAGAAAAAACCCTGCAGTCTTTAGTCTTTTTGCAGCCAGAGGTCTCCTACATGATGGCAGATTTGCCTGATTAAGGAGCATAAGATTGACCCTTCCATGAGAGCTCTAATTTAATGAAATGTATGTCGTATAGCCATAACAGTGCTCTGTGGTTCAGAAGATGCTATTACACATCCACAGCAAACATCCAATCCCACCAGCTTTAACAGAAATTCCTCAGCAGTTTTTTAAATACAATTTATGAAAAAAAAAAAAAGAAATCAGAGCTACATTCTTTTGTTTAACAAACCTGACAAAAGGAAGCTGAGTCAGATCCCTCCAGGATACACACCTCAAGCTGTGACAAAAAGGAAACCAGTTACCAGGTGGAAATGACTAAGAGCACTGCACTACCCTGATTAAAAGGCCCAGAAATAACAACACAACATGCTGCAGAGATTATGCATTCCACATGGAGCAGTAATTGTTATTTTTTAAAGTTTAAGTAATGCTTCTTCCAGAGAGGCTTCAGACAACTGTCAGATGCTATTGCACATTTCACATGGGAGGGATTTGACAATGATTCTCCGAGTTGTTCAAAATGAGCATTTGGGGTTTATTTTTATAACCGAAGGAAAGCTTGTCCTCTCCCCTTCCATAATTCCTGGCTGGTCAGAGAAACACTGACACATTATTACTGCTGTGACTGAGTTTCAAATCTTGGCAGACTTTCACTTGCACAGTAACTGGTTTAACAAGACAGGCTAAGTCTACCTTTTATGTACTATTACAAAAGCACTCTTGGGCTGTATTGCCAAGGGTAAAGCCCTTCCCAGTGAGAGTCAGACAGTAGGAAGATTGCTTTTGAGAATGAAAGATCACTAATTGCAGCTGAGTCAATAGCTGCCTTTGGTTTTGATGACTGTCCTTACTAAGAAGGGCTTATTTATCATGTGGAATTTCACCACAACTGGCATTGCTTGTAAACAAAAAGAACAGTGAAAGGCACAGGCTGCTCTATCAACTTTGCTGGGTTCTGTGTGGTTAGGAAAGCAATGAGCTTGTTCCTACAGCTCTGGTTTCCATGAATTCTTTGAGGAGAACTTCACAGAGCACTGATCAGAGGGGGCGGTGAACAAGCACCGCAGTGGAAGCCTGAAACCAGCTGTAACCAAGGGCTGTTACCACTGGAGTGAGCCTGCCTTGCTGCAAGGAATGAAACTGGAGCCACAGATCACCGATCAATCCCCTCAGCAACAGATAAAACATAATCCTGAAGGAAGATGCAAGCTTTAATGTCACATTTATTCTGCGCACTTACTAGTGCCATTCACTTACACTAACCCACTCACAGCTCTCTGTGCACAGGGAGAGCAGCACATTTCACAGTTGTAGCACAGGGAATGAGGGCGCTGCTGCTGCCCTTAATAACACATCATTCTGCTCAGCAGCAGCACCATGACAGCTATTACTTTAGATCCCCAGAAATGTCAAATCCAAGCTATGCACAAGCACCTTCAAAGCGGAGTTGAGTTTTACCCCCTTATTGAAAAAGGCAAGACTATTTTAAATTTTACTAGCATAAGTAGTCTGGCAGGTTGCTCAGACACCAGCATTTAAATAATTTTCATTTAGATGAAAATTTGTTTCATAGAGATGCTGATCTGAACCAGACAGATCTAACCAGGTGCTACAAAGTCCCCAAACAGCAGCTAATGAACATCTGTGGGAAAAGCACATGGAAAGAAGGAATGATCCAGTAGGGACAACTGGATATAACAGGAAAGAAAACTCACTGAACTAACCAGTGAGAAAGGCCTTGTGCCATTTGGGAAAAGGATCAGCAGGAAAACACTGTGAAATGCCAAGTAAATAATTATCATCCTTTTATTCATTTCACCATCTCCATCCACGAGTCCACAGACAGTGGAGAGTTGCCAGATGCTAAGGTGTCTATTCATTATTTAACTGATTCTTTCACAATTTTGACTGTTAAATAATATTTCATACACAAAATGAGGCACCTAAAAGGTAAGTGTGCCTGCCAATGTTGTCTGATCATGCACAGGATTTTTCTCATTAGCAGAATTTGGTGTGAATTACTAATATTTGGTTTAAAACATTACCTTTGTGCTTGCAAAAGCCACCAATCATCTAGAAGTTTTTCCAAAATCTTATTATTTGGCCCTAATGATGAAGGGAAAGAAATCTGAAAGTCTAAGACCTGCAAGAAAACTTGTTTGCCAGCATTTTGAGCGAGCAGCTTTGAAAACGTGGTGACATTCACTGCCTAGCAGGGACAGCAGGGCCAGTGTGTGGGTTGAGTCAGAGGGCAGCCATCAGGAGCTTTGCTGCCTCTTGGAGGGGGCTGAAGGATGGGTTAGGGGGGCATTTTCTTGTAGCCAGAAAGAAGACTTAAAGAATCAGTTCAGCAGAGATGATATCTCTAAAGCATAATGGGGAACGGTTTAGGGAGTAAATCAGCTTTCTAAAATTTCACTGAAAGTTTCTTCCTCAAAGCTTATAAATGGTTTGTAGTCATTCTGTTGAGCTCTGAAACAGAGCATGAGAAAAGGCCTCTAGAAACTTTCTCACTTCTTTTCTTGAACTTTTCAGTAGAGACGAAACAAGTCAGATAATGTCAAGCTCATTTAGCAGGCATCAAAACAGACCTGGCTAACCCAGGCCTGTTGCCTCAGGCCATGAGTTGAGCTCAGCTGATAAGGGCACAGCGCTGAATAAATCAAGGTTGTGTGTCCAAACCTTGCACGGGCCATTCACTTGAGGGCAGTGACCCTTGTGGGTCCCTTCCAATCAGAATATTCTGTGAAATATAATTCTGTGAAACACAGGGCTTTCCTCTTTTCCTTTTCGAGCCCTGGAGATGACAAGCTGCCTTCCCTTCCCCTCCTGTGCTGTGTTTGCAGTGGCTGAGCAGCTCCCAGGCTGCAGATATGGCCATCAAAGGCTTTGGGACACTTGGAAATACAGCTAGAGTCATTTGCAAGGGTAAATCATATCTGGGACCGTTCCCTGCTGCGGGCACAACATTAACAGGGAGCTGCATCCTGACCAGATAGCTGCCCTTCCCTGGAAAACTCCTCTCAACATTATTCCTGCTCCTCGCCCACCAGTGACACAGCAAAGACATATATCCTTGGAAAGAAACTGGACTCTGCTTGGGCTCTTCATAAAACACTTTGAATAATATCACCTTTTCTTTAATAATTAATGTAACACATTTTTAAAGAATGATTTGTCTTTACTGCTGTACATCATAGAAACGTGAAACAGTCTGATCAAGCTCAGCCTTCTGTCCAGCCAGGAAATCAATGGCACCACCTCTGCTGGGCTGTGATAGCAAATAGGAGCAAGAGGATATTTAACTGTGGAACATTATTAAAAGTTTAATTTAATTGAAGAATTAAAATTATTAAAGTCCTACTTAATATACATTGAACATTTGCCTACATTTATTGTAAGTGGTTCAAAAGAGTAAGGTTTTAGAAAGTCCCATGCTTCCCTGTTTTGTTCTGCATTATTTAGTTTAAAAAAACCTATTTCTTTTGTACTGCACAATGCCAGAGCTGCACCCTCATGTTCAGTTCAATGGGCACATAGGGATCAGGACCTGGCAGGGGGCTTTGCAGAATCCATCACGGTCCCACAGAAGGGTTTGGGCACCCCGGCCAGGCTCTAGGAAAGCCCACTGGTCCCTCAGGGTGGGCTTGATGGTGACAGTACCAGATACATTGACGCCTGTGCCCCAGTGACCCCCCCACTGCCACTGTCACTGTCACTGCCCCACCAGGCACCCTCAGAAACCTAACCCAAATGTTGCAGCTTTCTCTTCTGTCTGCCCTGAGTGATCTCCAGGCTTAAAACTCACCATAATGAAGATGTTACAAATATTTTCTCCTCCTGGAAGGCCCACCTACCCTGTCTTGCTCATAGGGTCTGTGAAAAATCCTGTTAGATTTCATTTTTACATCCACAGCTGACAGAGTTTTATAGGAACCCCTTCTCATTCATATGAAACCTCTGCCTTTTTGGCTTCCAGCTATAACAAATTTACAGATTGGACACCTTCAAACTGCTTTGAAAATTCTGTTTGTGCAACAGTCTGTGCTGATCAGGTATCAGACACTGAAAGTACCATTCAGGTGTTTGCAACTCCTAAAGCTCTTTCTAAAACAATACTAAATACCAAACCAACTTTGGTGTTTCTCTCAGAGCCAGTTTCCTTTTATTCAGCTCCCTCATTAGAGTCAGCAACGAGTCAGTAGATATAGTAATAATAAGGCTAAGTTTATCTTGTTTCCTTTTCCTCCACTCCCTTTTCTCACTGTATTACTAAAACTTGGAACAATAACAGGATGCCGGGATGCAGGGTGGGAAAAGGCTGGCTCCCAGCTGGAAAACCTTGGAGACTGGAGAGCTAAACACTCCCAGTATTGCTTAAGGAAAAGGGAAGTGGATTTTGCTATTTGGTCTTCATTTTTTGTATACTGCTTAACATTTTTGGATACTGCTGATTTTAGTTTGCCGAATTTGGGGACAAACTGAAGCTCCACCAATTCTGACTCAGGTAAGAGATAAATGTTATTTGCTGTCCTTCAGCTGTGAATTTCATTTCATTTACCTCAACTAAAATTATTTTCTAATGTCTTAAATAATTTAAAAAATACCAGCAAACAGTCTGTGAATGTTATACATATCCACAGAATCCTTTGGGCCTCACATTGATGGCACTCCCAAGTTAAGCACCGACAACAGCAGAGCTGTTTACAGTTCACACTGCAAGAGGGAAATCTCTGGCTTTGTTGGGCTATAACACAATACTCTCAGATTGTTTAAAAAAGATATTTTATGATTTTTTGGAGGATTGTTTTGAAATATTTAGATTATGTTGCTGATGCTCATTCTTAATGGAAAAGGGACAGAAATAACACTGCAAATTGCACCTGTAAACCCTTTAGGAAAGGATTTCCCTCATGGTGTGGACAGTTGCAGGTTTAGGACTGTTTGGAGGCAGCAGGTGTTTGCTGGACTGTGATTTGGTGCCATATGTTTTATTATTGGGTGGTGGGCACTGAACAGGCTCCCCAGGGCAGTGGGCACAGCCCCAAGGCTACCAGAGCTCCAGGAGGGTTTGGATGATGCTCTGGGGCACAGGGGGTGACTCTTGAGGATGGGTCTGTTCAGAGCCAGGGATTAGACTGGATGGTCCTGGTGGGCCCCTTCCAACTCAGAATATTCTGGGATTAAAAGGGGGGGTTGTCTCAGTGTCTGTCTTTGAGGTGCCACAGCTTTACTGTGCCCAATGCCAAGAGGTGACAGCCACCATGTCCCAGCTTTGGCACATCTCTCCTGCTAAGAGATTTGTTTAAGGCTTAGAGGGGAGTTTACATAAAGAGGTCAGTGATTTGGTCTCCTAAATCTCAAGTTTAAAGTGGCCCAGGTACTTTAGCACTCTAACCTTGGACTGTCAGGTTTTACAGACTCTGTTCTAATAGACCAGCAATTCTTACTTCAGAGGTTTCTTGATCTCAGGGGTCCTAAAAGACCCGTTTTTTCTGATGAGGTATTTTGTGAGTGGTGACTTGATACAAAAAGTTAGTTGAAAAGGCTTTTATCTTATCCTAAAGCTATTGTAGCAGGTCCCTGAACTAACAAGCTTACTGTACAGCTTGCAGAGACAAAGCATTTATGCATAAGAGATGAACTGATTGTGTTTTATTCTGTAAGAACTCCATTCTGCAGTAGTGGGACTGTCAGTGTGCACAGTACCTTACTGTGCTGCTTGTCACACTGTAATAAAGATAAAGGTAGGAAAGAAATGCAAGAAAAAGAACAGATATGAAGAAGATGAATCTCTGTGAGAATATCTCTTACATTCTTAGCTGCCAAAGACATTCCAAGTTGGCTGCTACTGCAGTTAACAAAGGTATAGTTAATCAATGTGTTCCTGCCTCCACTGATTATAAATCATTAGATCAGCATTTGTAAAAGCACACAGTATTACAGACGTTCATGGAGGAAAAAATATCAGACAAAAGCAAGGATGCTCCAATGATTTACAAAAGCTTCTCTTCTTAGGTTAATTTGTGCCTTGTAACAACAGCTCATAGACCAGAAACAAATCACAGAAATGCTGACTTGCAATTTATCTGTAGTGTCTCCAGGAGGTACTTTTTATCCTTAAATAAAGTGTGACCCACACAAGAAAAGGACACGGGATTAGTTCAGCATATGAGAGCCCTAGAAGGGTGCAGTATAGTATAGAGAAGAATGTGAAGTTACAAATAATAAAACAAATTAATTTGAGAGCAAAAGTTAAAATCAATTAACAAGTCATTCCTGCTTTGCCCACAAACCTCGGTTTATTTTTCAGGCTGCTGCAGCTACACTGCATTGCAAAAGAAGTACTTCCCAAATATAAGGCCATAAACCCATTTTTAAAACATTTTAAAACAAATGCTAACAATGAAATTGTGCCACAAAAGGGATTCGTGTCCCTCAGCACTCTGCAACTGGCAGGGTGTGAGATGTGGGGCTCAGTGCTACGGAGAGCAGAGTTAACAGGTTTCCTGCCAGGTTTGCTCCACATCCTCCTGTGCTGAGTGAAACTGCCCTGGAAACAGGATACAGGCAAAAATCACAGGGCATGGCTTAGAGGCTGCTCTGATTTACAGCACTCATGGAACAAAGGACTTCACTGCGCATCCCTAAATCAATTACTGCAATTAATACTTCAAATAAAAAATAAAAACTTGTTTAAAATTACTTTTCCTTGTCAGGGTACATGTCTACAGAACTACAGGCTTAAATCAGGCTAGATAATACTTTACATTTTCAAAAAAAGCAGAGGTTCACAGAATCGAGATAACTGATTAATTCTAACAGCTGAGCTTTCTGTAGGGAAACTTCATGTTATTTTCATCATACTTCCAGGTTTTACTCAGGTTCCAGAAGTTTAATTAAGGGGTTCAGATGTTAGTGACAAGAAGAAAATTAGAAGTTCCCTAATTTTTTTGTGAGACATTTGTTTGTCATGAAATCATTTTGGTGTATTTTTTTTTAATAACCAAATGTCTTCCCCCTTGTTATCCTTGTGGGTTTACAAACCAAAAGCCTCTCAAAGTTTAGCCCTGGTGTACCTGGTTTTCCCTCCACACTGGAACACAGCAGTGACTGTTTGTGTACACTGGAGATTTGCTAGGACAGAGAGATGGCCTACGTGTAAGCCCTAGAACAATTCCCCCCATGCCTTTGAAGAGCAGAGCAGAATCTGATCTCAGAGAATGGACCTCGGGCAAGCTCAGAGCTGGATCCTCATTTCATCCATGATAAGAGTTTGCTTGATCTCACTGTGGATTTCAGTTCAACACCCTTCTCCATTGAAAGGGCCCATGCAGGTGTATTTGCAGTGCACACACAGAAAGCAGACAACACTCTGGTGCCAGGTCATGACCAGGAGCCACCACTTTGGCTGCCAAGGGCCTCTCAGGCATCCTGCCCCGGGGTCTGTCCAAACACAGAGCCCACTGTAAGCCCAGGGACTCCACCGACTGATGCTGGGCATAATGATGTGCAAAACTTCCCTGTCCGGCCACCCCAGAGCCACTCTGGCAGTCACACTGCCACCCCCAGGCTGCCACTGCTGGGACTGAAGCCCCTCCACAGTAGCAGTTCCATGGCTCAATAGGTCCCACTTGGCTCCCCACATCCTCAGTCAGACCAGTTTCCTCGCCAGTCCCACCCCAGGTTTCCCATGGCACAGTCTCAGATGTCTCATTCCATAAAGCAATTTATTCACAGAGCAGTAGCACAGGAGCAGCCCAATCTGGTGCCTCCAAGGGGGGACCCCCAACACAGGAATCCCTGGGCTTTTATCCCCTCTCAGGCCAGGCACACCAAGGTCTGGAGCCCTCAGTTCATGCTGTGTCCCTCTGTCCCTCACCTGGCTTGGCCACCTGTACCTGTGCCCTTGCTGAGCACAGAGTCACAGCCTCCTGCCCACAGCCCAACCTGCAGCTGCCCCTGAGCCACCTGCACTGAGTGGGTCCCCCAACATATCCATCTACCTCCTACCCTGTCAGAATCACTCAAAATCACATCCTGACTTGGAAGGGACCCACCAGGATCACTGAGTCCAGCTCTTCAGTGAATGGTCCATACAGCCACCAAACCCACGACCTTGGTGTATTAGCACCATGCCCTAACCAGCTGAGCTCACCTCAGGGTCACTGCAAAGAGTCTAACCATGATACACGGCAAAATTAATATAAAATTGTGAACGTGTTTGCAATTCTTTTGATTTTCACTCACCTTCATCTGAATTTCAATTTTGACAATAAGAATGAAACTAGCTATATTTTGAATGTAAGATTTTGCTGAATGTGCTAAGTAAGTTCTGTCATACTTCTGAAATGGATTTGTGCCATGAAATCTGTACCATGCTTTATACGTATACTGCTATACACATCTGTAGGTCAGGCAGTGAGATTTGGGGCCCAGACCTTCTAGGTTCTAATTAAACCCCATGGACATTCACAGGGCCTGGAACAGTACAAGAGCTGTGATTTTTAGGGCTGGCAAACACAGGAGAAGGGCACAAGGACAACTTACCATCCATTGCACTGCCTACATGTCAGTTTTGTTACTCTGAGAATATCCCAGTAAATATTTACAATCAGTAAACCAGGAGGAGTCAAGCAGATGGATGAACACCAGATAAGCATTTTTGTGTGAGACAGGCAGCAAAACTCTTAGAAAAGATTAGCAGCTGCATGTGAAAGTGTTATCAAGTATTGTCCATGAACATCCAGAACTTACAGGGAAAGTGACTAATATTTTAAGGAAAGGCAAGCATGGGTATCTGTGACACTGCAGAAATTGCACAAGTACCTTCCCAAAACCCCAGTGGAGAGGAAAGAGTGTTCTTCTGTCCTGACATTACTACCTGCAATGTCAGGGGGTACAGAGCACCATCACTGTTAGAGGCAAAGTAAAATCAGAAACATTTTCATATCTTCATTTTCAAAATCCAAAGAGGTCCCAGTCTATTTGTTTTATTGTCCCAGTTTTATTGTCTCAGTCTAGTTGTCATCAAGACCCTTCTGTTCCTATCCAATTTCACCAGCATCCTCTTGCCAAAACTTGAGGAGAAAGAGCCCCCCATTTCTATTACACATTCCTTTAACAAGCCTCTTCTCAGTCTCCACAAACTCACAGGAGTCCACCTGGCTTTGTCCCTACTGAAGTCACCCTTCCTCTGCATTCTCTGCATCCTCCTCTCTCCCCAAGCCCACCAGCAACATCTGGAATGGTTCTCTTGACACCTGGCAAAGCTCACAGGGCACACGGTGGGTTATCTGCAGCACACATGGCCCTTGGCCTTATTGTGTATGACAGTGTAAGGGGAAATTCCACTTCCATAGTGTGTCTGGAGGATACAGTTGAATTCTTCCTCCTGCCTTTGTCCACATTTTTAAGCAATGCTTTGGTCGGACCAGTCTTCCTTTTCCCCTTCCTTTCATGATGCTATCTGGCATGGATCTGTGCTTTGGAAATCCTCTAGGAATGCAAAGTCTGCCTTAAAACAGATTGCTTGAGGAGACCAAGGGCCTGTTGCTTCTCTCGTGTAAATTATAGGAAATCCTGCCATTGATGAGAGTTGTTCCTGTGAGAGGTTCAGTTTCACTGGCAGAATCTCCACTGGCACAGAGCTTTAGGTTCCCCTCTCCATTCTTTTTGTGGGATACTCTCTCCCCCTACCTCCAGTGCTAGACCTCAATTCAGAAGAGATTTGCATCGTCTTAGTGGCTTTTACTGTCATTATCTTTCAGATATATATGATCTATCTCCAAGACAACCAGTTTACTCATGACTTGATGATCTTAAAGGTCTTGTCCAACCTTAAAGAGTCTATGATTCTATGTTAGAATTAGGCCAAGCAATCAATACTACTAATCATGTATCAGACTTTTCACCACCTAGGAACCTACAACAAAATAGTATATAACATATATAGCCTCTTAGTAGTATAATTAATAGTATATATTGTCTATTTGCTCAATACTCTTAATTTAGGGGCTTAGGTTCTTATTAAAATACAGACAAGTATTGATGCACCATACACATTTTAGTATTGTTCAGATTGCCAGTGCACCCCACACTTACCCAGCACAGAAATTAAGAAGTGAGGGCAGAAAGCAGAGAGCACAAAAAGCTGGAATGTTCATTTTGTAAAGACAACAATGTGAATTTGACAGTAATAGAGCTGTGGCAGAGCTCTGCAGCACCATTTAACTAACACATTTGCTTTGTACCCTAGGCTTGCCAGCAGCAGCCTTGGTCAAAGTTTAGGATTAGAACAGATATTGAATTACTGAATAGTAATTGAACTTGGAGGTGACTTCAGTTTCAAAAAACAAGAAAGGGGCACATTTCTCTGTGGAATATGTTGTCTCACTTTCCTGCTGTGAAATGGGGAGCTGTATCATCTGCCTTACATGGATTGATCTTTGGCTTCTTTACATGATGAGAAAAGGTTCATTCCCACAAGAAAGGGGTTTTCAGTGGCTGTGATTAAAACATGAGCTGTGGGAGAAATAAATGTTCCACTTACACAGCCACTAAAGAGAAAAAAAAACAACACCTCACCTCAGAAAGTATCTCCAGTTGTGTTTGGGGTTGGGGCAGCAAACCCACAGAGCAGCACTGCTGTGAGCAAGAATGCTCCAGCCATCAGGGACTCAGGACCACCAGCTCCCAGGGGATGCAGCAGCTCTGGCCTCTGAGGGAGAGGTCCTGGTCTCAGTTCTGGCATGGTAAAATTCATCAGTCTAATGACCTGCTTAAGCTAGAATACAGGAAACAGAGCAAAACACAGCACAACTCTTTGGTAAATCACAATCACTCCCACACAGAAACAAATCCACACTGAAAAAAAAGTCACACCACTTACAACAGCTTTCCTCATCTTTTTAAGCTTCCCTGTGTCTGAGGCCTCAATTTTTAGGCTCTCTAACCTCGCTCTATCAGCACATTAAACTGGCAATTTGCTTCCCTAGTTTTAGTTTGATTTCCAGATGAGATTTTCCTGACAAGAGCTAAGCTGTAAGTAAAACTATTGAAAGGCTCATTGTAAATTCACAAGGGCAGTAATAACATCATTTGCATCACCGCACAACACATGGAGATTATAGCAATGGAAATGTTCCAGGAAAGGACCATAACTATAGAGGTGGGCAGGAAAGGTCTTAAAGTTAATTAAGCCTGGTCTAGAAGTCTAGTTGGATAAGGGCAGGAAATAGAGAAGAATGAACTGACATTTGAATTAGGCATTTTAAAAAGGGAGAAAAATACTGAATACTAAACAAAACCTAACCAGGCACACCCTGTTTTTTTAGCCTCTTGCCCAGCCAGAAAACAAGAGATTTATGTATATGTACATGCTTTCTTTATCTGCCGGAAAATTAATTTTCAGAGGAACTCTTAATGCGTTCAGTTACCCAGGAGAATACCCTGGACAAAGGAACGAGCACACACAGCCAGCTGAACATGGTTTCTCTGCTTCACATAACTGTTAGTGCAGTAAATATCAATTACTGTGACCTGGGCACCATGCTTGTGTTCCAGACAGATACTTTTGCTCTTGAGCTTTTGTTAAAGGAAAATGTCAAAAAATCTTATCTGCTGTAAACACAGCTACATTGTACCGTAAAAAAATCCTGTTTATATTGTGTGGTTTCTCAAAGAATTGGGACTTTTCCTTAATGAGAGCGACTCAGCTGGAGCTCTGTGCTAGGAAGCCTCTCTGCTATTAAGGTTTTTATTTGGAAACAAAGGGGAAGTGGTGAAAGCTCTTCAATACATTATTCTTACAGTGTATCTTATTTTGTTTCATCTTGGCCAAACTCTTAACCACCCAGTGACAGCTCCAGCTTCTCTGTAGAGCAGAGCTAACCAGGGACAGCATCAAAACAGATCCATTCTGAAAGGTGCACATGGTTTATTGTAGGGAACAAAATACTGGTCAGGGATGCTTGAGGAATCTTTTTGATGACCACAAATACCTCCAATATGCCCAAACTATTCCCCTTCTGCACTGGGATGAGCAAATGACTTTTGGAGGACTCTCTTGTCCTCCTTGCTTCCCAAAAATCAAATATCATCTGAGTGTGAGGGGTGCTGGGGATGAGGGAGGCTCAGTGCTGAGACACCTGCTCTTCCGTCTCTCCAACTGGAGCTACCACTGTTTGGGATAAGCAAAATGAAACAGACTCAGAGCAAGAGAGAAAAAAGCTGTATCTACAGCCACAGAAATATGTCCCTGAGACTGATCATCCCTCAAAGCCAGCGAGACCCTTCTCAGCAGTGGGGCACCTGGCTGCAGGATCACCCCTGAAACTGGCTTTGGGAATCAAGGGAGGAAACAAGCTCTTTGCCTGTCTGCAACACTGGCACTTCATCACTATTTTCAGCATCTGTCTTTATCAATAATTAATCTGGACAGGAGATATTTTCCTCTTGGCTTTTTATTTTGGATAAAGAATTCATAGGGGGAAATGTCTGCAGTTCCAGACTAAGCATGCAGGGTTATCCCACCCATCTTATCAGCTCTCTTCAGAACTGAAGGGCTGTCATTAACATAAAGTTAAGCCCCCAAAATAACTCAGATTTCAACATCATTTGGCAACTGTCACCAAAAGATGTGGCCAAGAACAAATTATATGTCATTTGATTGTGAGTTTCACCCCTACAACATCTGCAAAGCAAATAAATCATTGCAGTCATCGGTACTACAGCCTTCTGATCTTAAAATACGGAATGCTCTCAACCAACAGAGCACAGGATATGTATGACACAGGGGTGATGATCATATTCTGTACCAACACCAAAACTCTACTTGTGGGTTTGAGCACATTCACTGAACACCAGAATATTTCTGTTCCTTAGGAGTCATTCAGCCCTCATATCCCGGCCCCCAGAGATCAGAAGCTGGGAAGAACTATAGCAGAGTACTTTGTGACCTTAAACTCCATGCTGCCCATGCTGTCAACAACTCAGAGAAAGCCAAAATCTTCTGTTTATGATAATATATTAACTTGTTATGAAAAAGCATCAAAAAATGGTTTAATAGTTTAGTCACAATTGAGCTTCAATGTATTTTAGCAGCTGGGTTTATAGTGGGCATTGTGCTCAAGCACATTTTATCCCTTGCTGTATTTTGTAATGAGATATTTGTACATGAGGTAAAATGACATATTTGTATGTGAAATAAAAGGCTTTATGCATGGAAAGACTGGACAATACCACCTGCTTCTTTTCTAAAGGACTCTAATCCACTTTGGGGGCATCCAGGGAAGGTTTCTGCTGTAAAGCTTTATGTGGCTACAGTAGCAAGGCCAGAGTGAGAACCCTTAAGCAGCACCAGGACGTGTAGATGCCAGTGCTTCATGTCCTGTGTCTGTTCCATTTCAGATTGGTCATCACGAGCTCTCAGATATCTCTACGGTCTCTGTGGTGACAATTAATATTACGAAAAATGAGCAAACAGGGATTCTGCACCTGCCGTGAGCCATGATCAGCATGTGAGAGTGGGAAATGAGAAACATTCTCCAAAGTCACCCAAGGATTGAGTGTGGCTCTGAGAGACCTTCATACCCACTGCTCTCCTGGGCAAGGCAGGAGGTCAGCAGTTTTACCAGGACTTGCTAGGCAAACCAGGATGCTCAGGAAAGGAAAACAGTCACCCTTTAAAACAACAATTTTGCACAACCAACCTGATGAGAAGAGCAGGTCTGTGCTCTCACCACTCATTTTAGTGAGTTCAAAGTATTGGTTTACCTCCATCACGTGCCATCCTCACCACAGCAAACAACCATTGTTCACACAATACACTGTCCTTTCAACGACAAAGGCCATTCAAGTGTTCATTCTTTAGCTAGTCCAAAAATAGCGCTTCCTTAAAGTCCATGAAAAGACCAGCCCAGTAACTAAAACATAAACCCATATTTAATTTGCTTCTCAACTACCAGAATCATAAGTAAGAAACTCAGATAAAAACCGAGTTACTACCAATTGACAGAAAAATTATTTGATTAAAAAATAAGACGAGGAATCAAGAGTAAGCAGCCCGTCTTGGCTGATTAACTTCGCTGTGTAAGATTTGTGACTTATTTTGTGTGCTTAAAATAAGCTCTAATTTCTCTTGACCTACGTGGAAGTTGTTTACTTTTGTAGACTCTACAGGGGCAGAGAAATATAGGCACATGTTTTATTAGATTGTGTATGGGATTCATTTCCACAAACAGAAATGTTTCACACTCCCAGACATATTTAAACAAACACTATCCACCAAAGTCCACAGGTACCTGCAGAACATAGAACAACGTGTCAGCCCATCTCTTCTAAATTTTCGTAGGAAAAGATATTGCTTGAGGTTTTCTTGAATTCCAAGAGAAGCCCAATGCAGAGCTGATTCCAAGCTGTACAGGTGTTATGTACAGGTAAATCAAGATCTAAGCCAAACAAATGTGTATTTCTGAACAGGAAATTAAATATGAATCTATACCAGTGCCTTAGTTCAAGAGAGAACTAAGATATCTATGCTGGCCAAGAAAATAATCCCTCTCCTTTAAATTTAGAAAACAGAACTTTAATTAGAAAAAAAATATATATATATAAAGGATAACAGTTCTTAACCACAATACACATGTATATATATATATCTCCAGAAAAAAAACTCAAACAACAGTTTGTAATAAACCCCTCCCCCCAAACAACAAAAGAAGCACTTAAAGGGTCTTTTGGCTGCCCCCCCCAAACCAAAGTGGGGGGGATGCAATTATATCTACGGACAGCAGGTGACGATGTTGCGCCTCTGCCTCTGGCCTCTCTCTCTCAGGGGTTGCAGTTATATTTACAGACAGCAGGTGGCAATGTCGCGCCTGGCTGGCTGGGCTCCCTCAGGGTGATGGCTGACAGTTCCCAGGTTGGTTCCCATGAGAAAAGTGGGAAGTCAAAGCAGCAACGATCCTGTCTCCGCAGGGGCAGGAAACCGGGGCGTTCTCCCTCCGTTTTCCTCATGGTAATCTTTGTGGTGTTTATAATCACTCACGGATGAAAATGGTCGAGTTGGAGAAGGGAAAAAGAAGAACACACTCCAGTATCTAGTGATGCCAGGATCAGAGGGTGTGTGTTCCATCCTCCTCGCTCCACCAAGAGCTGAGCTCCCTGACCTGTGCAGAAAACCAGAAATCCCAACCCCTTCCCCCAACCTGCACACATCTCAGCCTGGGAAGAGATCCGAACAAAAGGCTGGCCAAAACAGATGACATCAGGACATGCATATCCTTTGTGTCTTTTGTCAAACATCTTTACCACACTAA
>JAWWMO010000022.1:1251315-1287490 GCA_035047845.1 Dendrocincla fuliginosa
CCTTTGTGTCTTTTGTCAAACATCTTTACCACACTAAGGCGTTGGCTCCAAGCTTTTTGGAAGGAATTCCCACTTAGCTTTTGAAACTCTAACAACCAGCAACACACATTAAAAAAAAAAAACCAACATAAAACCCCATAGTTTTATAATTAATCCATTCTTTATCTTTACCAGATACGAGACATGTAGGAGCATAGATGGCACTCTCCAAACTGCAAATGTGTTTTTGAAAGTTTTTGGAAAATGCACATTAAGAGAACATTAACTAGAAAGCGAGACAAATCAGCAGAAGTTAATCCTTCTAGCTCTGGGGTTTTGTCTGGGGCCTTGGTGCTTGACTGTCCAACAGACATGCCTCAGAATTCTCTCAGCAGAGGATTTGTGTGAGCCCAGGTGGGACTGGGACTGTCCTGCACACAGGACAATGGGGCTGGCAGAGTGGGCAGGGCAGTGCTGTGGGCAGCAGGGTCTGAGTTCAGTTATTCCCAGAGCTCATGCCTGGACACAACCAGAGCAGCTCAGAAGCACAAAACACACTGTTCTTGGCCTGAAGTGATGTCTGGCTGTGCCTGAGAGCTGCACTGTGCTCCGAGTAAAACAAGCAAAGCCTGCTAAAGCCTGGGCTTTCCCCACTCATGCCAACAGTTCTACCTCAGTGAATCTTCCCAGCTAAAATATTATGGGGCACATCATTGGTGTAAAACCAATGACAGTAAAGTCAGAAGAATTTACTGGTGCAAGAGCTGATCCTGCACCTGCCTCATCCTGCTTCTCTTCCAAACCCAGACCTTCCAGATCCATGTGTTTTTAGCAACCAAACTGCCAATCTATACATCTCTTTTCCATAAATGTGCCTTCGCGAGGAACAAACAAGACCTTTCTTCCTCACATCTAAAATCATTGTGTTTACAACAAATGTCTTCTTAGACCATAAATTCCTTATTTTCAGCTCACACTCCTTCTCTCAGTATTCATTTCAAACCTGGAGCCAGCAGGTTACTCACTAAAATTCAACCAGGGGTGTCAGGAAGCTCTGGGAGGACTTTTGTGTGGATTCATTCTTGCTGCTCACCCATCTTCAGTGCACAAGCTTAGAAAGTGGCTTTGTTCCTTAAAAAACCAAACCAAACAAACAAAAGCCCCAAAACAAAACCAAAAAACAATCCACCAACCAAAAACAAAAAAGAAAACAAAACAAAACAAAACAAAAAAACAAAACCAAAACCAAAACCAAAACAAAACAAAACAAAACAAAACAAAAACAAACAAACAAAAAAAAAAAACACACAAAAAACCATGAAGGAAGAAAAAAATGAAACCAGGTCTTGCCTCCCCCATTTTTAGCCAGCTCTGTATCTGAGACAACAGAAAGACTGGGAGCCCAAATTATCTGCCTGCTTTCCACCAAGGCAATAAAGCTTCAATATACACACAGCAAGTATTTACAGGCCTTTTATAGCCAAATATCTACGTTTCCAAAAGAGGAATCTGTGCTGGCTGAGGACTCCATCCACCCCTGAGATTGAGTTGTATTTTGCATCATCCAGGAGAGAACTTTCTGGTGAACTGAACAGACACGGGGAAAAAAATCAGTACATTTTACCCAGACCTATCAGAAACTTGGAGCTGGAATCAAAAGTGTTAGCTTCAAACCTCAGTTTGGAATTCCTTCCAAAAAGCTTGGAGCCAACGCCTTAGTGTCGGTAAAGATGTTTAACAAAGGACACAAAGGATGTGCATATCCTGATGCTATCTGCCTTAGGCACAGCCTTTTGTTCTGATCTCTCCCCAGTCTGGGAGGGGGAGGGAAGACGGGATCGAGGCGGGCAAGGGGTTGGTGTTTCTGGCTTTCTGCGCAGGTCAGGAGCTCAGCTGTCAGCGGAGTGAGAAGGACAGGGGGCACACACTCCGATCCCGGCATCACTGGATACTGGATTGTGTTCCTTTTTTCCCTTCTCCAACTTGACCATTTTCATCTGTGAGTGATTATAAACACCACAAAGATTGCTGTGAGGAAAAGAGGAGGGAGAGAGCCCCAGTTTTCCTGCTCCTGCGGAGACAGGATTGTTGCTGCTTTGTTTTCTCATTTTCTCAAGGGAACCAACCTGGGAACTGCCCACCATCACCCTGAGGGAGATCCCAGCCAGCCAGGCACGATATCGCCACCTGCTGTCTGTAAATATAACTGCAACCCCTGAGTGAGAGGCCAGTGGCTGAGGTGCAACATCGTCACCTGCTGTCCGTAGATATAATTGCATTCCCCTCCACTTTGGTTTGGAGGGGGCAGCCAAAAGACCCTTTAAGTGCTTCTTTTGTTGTTTGGGGGGAGGGGTTTTTTTACAAACTGTTGTTGTTTGGTTCTTTTCTGGATACATATATATGTATTATGGTAAAGAACTGTTATCTTTTTATATATTTTTTTTTTCTAATTAAAGTTCTGCTTTCTAAATTTAAAGGAGAGGGATTATTTCTTGGCCAGCATAGATATCTTAGTTCTCCCTTGAACTAAGACAAAAAGCAATTTCAGAATATAATTAATTCTCTTTTTCCCTGGAAGAAAAAATATGAGGAGCCAAAACCCCAATGAAAACCAGAGCCAGAGTCAGAAGTGCTGAATTATGTCCTCACCTGTGGACACATGAGTGCTGCAGCATCAGCACCAAGGACTGAGCAGCACCACATGCAGCGAGTGGTCCCACAGCACTGAGGGATGTGTGGGGTTAGTTTGAAAGCAGCAGGTTTACTGGAGATATTGCTAAAGTGGCCATTCATTCAAAGGTACTATCACAAGTATAAAACGTCATTTTACAACCAGTTTTCAGGGAGGCATTTGCACTGCAGATTGTTTAGTCATCAAAGTGGCTATTTACTTAAAGCTACGATCATGCATATCAAATGTCATTTCAGAATCAGCTTGCAGGCACGCATTTGCACTCCAGACTCTTTAGTCATCAGTGGAAACCACTTCTCAGATGCATAAAATTGCCATAAAGACAATCAAAAATACAACACCAGGTAGTCAGGCCCATTTAAATCAGCCCAATAATCCGGGAAGTAAAAAGCAGCACAGTGTTCTCAGGAAAGGCCTATTTTAATCATTGTTCACTGCTGAGGACATGTGACAAAACAGTGAGGAACCACCTCAAAACAAACTATATCTGAAAATGCAAAAAAAAAAAAAAATTATTACTCCGTGTCAAACATTGCAGAATTTACTTAGACAGCTCTTTTGGGTGGTGTCACTGCAGTTTGAAGCCCAGCCCCAGTTCCCTTTGTCACTGTGAGCCCTGCCACACCGGGAGCCTCAGCAGAGACGGAGGGTCACCAGGTGCCAAGAGAACCTGGAGTGAAGGTAACAACCAGATCCATGTGGTCTCTGGTGGTCTTTCTCTGGGTGTGTTAGAAGCTGGTTAGAGCAATGTTGGCTGATTATGAAATGAAGAACAAAGCCTGAGACTGTTGGTACTCCTGGCCCTGGTCCCCTGTCAGGAGACCACAAACACATTTAAGTCCTCTGTGCTCCAAGTGCACCTTTAAAAGGGCTAATGCTCTTTATCTGGTTGTGGGACTTTTCACAGATACATATTTACATGGGTACAAGGGTTTTATCAATTTGCGTTTGCACAGCCCTTTACAATCCCTGAAAGGCAGCACTAAATATTGTGAGGGCTATTTTCTTTCAATAATGTTTTTCCTCTTTCCCAAAACTACAGGCATGGCAAAGAAAAAAAAATCAGTTATCCCTCCTCTGTGTTTGGTGTTCTAACTTTCTGTTTCTTAAGGCTCCCTGCATTCACACCTTTACTTTTGGTCTTACACATCACAGAGATGAAAAATTAATGTCATTCTGCTACTGGACACTGGGCCAGATTGTGCTCTCTGTATCTATCATGGCTTTACTGAGCACAACAGTTTTGGAGCTGTTTAGATGGGCATCAGACTATATTTTTTGCATGTGAAAAAACTTTTGCAGTGCTGTCTACCCTGTGTAACTGATTTTTTTGTATGGGGGTTTCCATTTTCATTTACATCATTCCAATTCCAACCAAGATAGTGTAAGCAAAAGTAATCTTTCCTTGCCAGCCTTTCTGGCAAAGAGATATGCAAATTATCTCAGCAACATGGACACAAACCTTTTAAAATGTATTTCTCTTCTGGTGCATGACAGCCTCTTCAAGGAAATTTCTCTCTCAGGATGTTCCTTATCACTCCTCTACCTCTATTCAGGTTTTTTGGGTGCTGAAAACGTCTCAAAGATTTTAAGATTTTAATCTGATCAACCAGACGAATACATCATTTCAGTTGCAACTGTCTCTTCATTTCCCAAAGTCTCTGTACAGAAACGTGGTTTAACTTCTGTTTAACATGCAAGCATAGAACTAATTTCTTTGAAAACTAAACTAACCATGCATAAGCATTAATATACACTTTTAGAGTGAGAAGTAAAGCAGGTGAGAGGGAAATACAAGGAAAAACCCCATAAATGTTCACAAGAATATTTCATCCAGCATCTTTTCGTTATATGGAGACCTTGTTTATATCAGCTGTTCATCATCCTTACAGTTGATTACTTACCAAAACAACTTGCCAAATGCAAACTTTTAATTAGTATGATATTGTCTGTATCCCCACCTGATATTTTTTTAATAATTGCTCCCAGTCTGGGAGAAGAAACTGTACTGTAAGAGCCATGTGTCCCATAAATCACTTTGAACACCAGAATTTCTCTGTTACCCTGCAGACCAAGAGTTATTTGCTAAAATAATTCAACGCCTAAAATGAATAATACGGGTGAGGGAAACTCATCATTTACTGAAAAAAAATTAAGGGCACTGTAAGAAACTCAGCTGCTGGAATAAACCATTCCCCTGCTAACTTTCAGGAATATTTATGGTCCCTGTTTAAATTGAAAGAAGTTTGAATTATTGTGCTAATCAGTCAGGGACAGAGGGACAGCAGGACTGAACTTTAGGAAGAGCAGGGCAGGGAGCTCCTGGCAGCACCCAGGGACAGCCACATGGCACAGAGTGGCCACAGGGGTCAGTATTTGAAGGTGTGCCCCAGGTTGCCTCTCCTCAGTCCTGGCTGCCACAGCAGACATGAGATGAAAAGAAAAGCCAGTCCCTCCATCCACCTGTCATCCCTAGGAGCTTTCTCCCTTGGGACTCCACAGGAATGCATTCTCCTGCTCAGGCATGGTACTATCCCTCTTCTGCTACTGCCTCTGGCATTTCAAATGAGATCTGCTGGGAAGGAAAACTATCACAGCCACAATAGAGAGCATTTAGTACATCTTGTCAAGGGCTGCCATCCATGGAAGGTGGCCTTCACACCAGGACAGTGCCCTCATCCCCTCACTGCTCCTGAAGTGCCTACACATGCTGTTCTTAAATATTGTGATGAATTTGGTGACAGACTCAGCAGCAATGGCCAAATGGAAAACTTGCTTGATATCCTGGAGGAATTGTTCTCAGAGCCAGCCTGTCCTATGGAGCAGAGCACATCAAATGTCCCTGGAGAAGAGCAGCCAAAATGTGAGCGTGCACTGTCTGTCGCCTCTGCCAAAAAGAGCAGTTTTGAAACACACCAAAGGCCAAGCAGGAAGATTTTTGGCAGGAGGCTCTCCCATCTCAGCCTGTGTTTGACCCACAGTGGGTACCAAAGGGCAGCCCAAGCTCCACCAAATTCTTCACAAAGGAATATCAACTTACCAGAAGGCTGGGCAAGTGTTAACAAGGAATCATTAATGAGGAATTAAAGGAAGTGAAGCCACCTTAAAGTCCAAGAACACAAAATAGATCTGCTGAATGAAAGGGGCAGCTGAAGTTTCAGCTGAAATGCAAGCAGATTTTAAAAGATTTAGTCAGCACTTTCTGTATTCATAGCCAAGCTGCCAAACAGCAGCACAGGAGAGCTCCACTTACCAGAGCAACAGGAGAAAAGGACTTCTGAATCCCTACAGCCTGGTTTTGGCAAAAGCACAGCCTGTGTAGTCATCACCAACCAACATGTTTCATTTGGTTACCATGTTTTGTAATTTTATGGATAAAAGACAAACTTACTCGATCACAACAACATCATATGCCTGCCAGTTTCCAGTTGTAAAGTGTACCTGTACACAAATAAAATATAGAAAACCAACAAAATCTTACTCATTTTTCTAAAAATATTCAAAATAAGCTCTTAAATTACAAAAAAATAGCTAAAATGTTCTGTTTGAATCCAGAACACTGTATTAAGCACAACTTATTAAAAACTTACTAAAAAGCAACTTCAAAGCCACCTTATTCAGTCACTTCCTCCACAGTCACAAAGGAGGGATGTTCCTCAGCTTCTGTATAACAATGTGGAACAGAGAAAAGCACAGGAAAGCAAAATTTCATGGTAAATAAAATCTTTTTCCTGACAATGATGCTGCACCATGGAAGAACACTGATTGCATGGTTACCAAAGAGTAATTTTGGAACATCTCAGCACCTTCCTGATGAAGATATTAATTTAATCTCGCATCTAGCAACCTGTGTGATGTCAACTTCTCATCACAATTAACGGGTTTATTTTTGATGTGCACACTGACAGCTCCTAAAAGCTAATGGAAAGTCATTTATGTGCAATTTAAAGTTTGATTACTTGAATGTCACATTTCCCTGACAGTCCTTTTTATTGGGAAATTTAGTAAGAAAATTAATCAGCTTTGCTACGCTAAAATAGCTGCTCAATCTGATATGAAAGTCAGGCCTAAAGTTGGCTAATATTAACACAAGATGCAAAAATGTGGTTTCACCTGAGAAACATTTGACAAATGATCATTTAGTAGTTGGTAATCCTGAGGACAGGGCATAAGGAAACTTTATATGTGTCAACAGGCAAGGTATTGAATCAATAAATGAGCTCTTTGAGGAAGAAAATTTGATACATTGTACTTGGAATTGGGTGAAAATTTCACACAAATCACTTTCTGCACAAAAAAAACTATTCAGACTTTATTTTAAATCAATATTGTCCACATGAATATATTGACTACAGCATATTTTCTGTCCATCGTATGTCAAAACATTGCATTTGCATTTGTTAAGCTGGAACATGTAATTTCAAGGGGGGTTAACTCAAACTTTGCCCTGGCCCAGCTGTGGTGCCATGGGCTGCCCTGGCCATGGGCATCTTGGCTGCTCAGTCTGCTCCTCAGAGTAACAATGGGCACTCAAGTCACCTTTATGTCAGCTTTCAAAACGTGTTTTATTTCATTAAAATATTGTGTGTTGCTTTTTACAGATAAAACTGTTTCATGGAAATAAAAAGCCTGAAGGTTCATATTTTGGTGCTAAGGCAAAAGCAAAGGAATAAAGTAATCAAACTTCCCTACAGGAAGAATGTCTCTTTGCTCTTTCTGCTTAATCTGATTTTGTTGTTGATAATATATTTTCATTTTTATATTACTTTCTAGGCTACAGAAAATGGACCACATTATTCTACTTTTCTTATTGCTCTTCACTCTGGCATTTGCTGACAGAGACAATCAGAAAAACCCCCCAAACCTTCCCTCAAACAATGTCAGTCATAAACGGGTCAGGAGAGACTGGATATGGAACCAAATGCATATCAAAGAAGAGATTGATGCACCATTGCCACACCATGTGGGCAAGGTAAGCAGCCATCTGTCAGCAGAGAATGATCACAAACACAGCAGCAAATGAGGATCTTGGAAAGCACTGCTTGTTTGCAGTCTGGGCAGAAGAGAAACAAAAAAACGTGTTAAAATCTTGGGCAAAGAGTAAATCAATAACCATGTCAAAGGGATTCTAATTCTTTTGAAGAATACAAATAAATTTTAGGGAATGGCAGGTATGGAGCATCTGCAGCACAGGAACATTGTGTGCAGGTTAGGAAGGAGGACTGCTGTCTGATGTATGTCACCATTTTTCTGTAGCATGAGATTCTTTCAGAGATCAGCAAAGAAAACATATGCGTTAAAAAACATATAGCTCACATCTCTCAACCTGGATACTAAATAGAAGTGTTATGTTTAGGAACACTGTTACATAATCAAAACAATTGTTTCACAAAGCCAAAGAAAATAATTTTTAAAAATAATAACGGGCATTGAGGTGCTTGCAAACTCATTTTCTTCAGGGCAGTGCTCGTAGAATCCCATGATTAACTGTGCATCACCCACACAAAGTCCCTCCAGTGTGGTCTTTCAAACCGAGCCACTGGGACACTCTGCAGACAGAGACTGGGTGTCTTTCCCCCCCAGGTACAACAAAATCACCTACCAAGGCTGTCAGCACAGCAGAACTGCCTTTCTAGATCAGCACCAGGGAGAAGCAGAGGCCACAGGGTGCTCTCAGATAACACAGGGCACGTCTGGGTCAGCTCAGCCCAGCTCAGCCCCAGGCAGAGCTCTCCCATTGCTGGAGCTGCCCTACACAAGGGGAGTTCCCTCTGTGCAGCAGCACCTCTGATTGCTCCTGTGTCAGTGCACTGCAGCTCTGAGACCCGATAAACCCTGCAGAGAAATGCCACAGCAGCACAGCTGACTGACAGCTGCAGGAATATGCAGCTGATACAGTCTGATTTTATCTTTCACAACCTTGGGTGTTCTCCTTAGGGTGTTCATCCTCAACATTAGGAAAGGCATTCTCTGAAGTCTATACTTTTTACACTGAATAAGTGCATAAAAACTGAGAAAGAAGGCACAGACTATTCCATCTTTGAGACAAGGGGGAGGTTATTTCTCATGTTCCATCTCCAAGGTTGCAAACTGCTCTCCAGCAGCCAGAAGCACAGTTAAGTATGTGAAATGTGGCAAGGAAATATTAAGGACATGTTTCCACATAGAAAAATTAAATTAAAAATATGTTCAACCGTAAATGACAACTACAGGAAAAATCAAATCCTGAATACTCAGCAGCTGAAATCTATAATAACATCAGTAACAAAAGACTAGAAATTCTTGGTGAAACCCAGCAATCCTTGATAAATAGCTTGCTGAGCTAAGAATACTGATATAGTGTGGAGGTTTGGGCTGGCTCCCTGCCAAGCCCAGCTGCTGGCCACAGGGGTTCCCCCCCGCCAAGAGAGAAGGGAAAAAAAGTACCCAAAAAGACAATTTTAGTAAAAGTATATATATATTCACATATATTACAATTATATACAATCAAACACTATGAATCTACAGAGCAAAATCCCACAACCACCCCCAAAAGGGAAAAGGGGAAAGAGGAAAGGCAAATGGGAAAAAATGGGTAAAACCAAACAAAACAAATACACACACTCGTAAACTCAGGGAAAAGTTCAATAAGTAACTAATACAATCAATTCTCACCAAACTCCCCTTAAGAGAAAGCAGGTCCTTCCCCTCCATACAGCTGGGACAGCAGCTGCTCCGAGAGGCCTCAGCCCACAGAGAGGAGGGCTCGGCCGGCACAGAGGGCTGATGTCCAAGCACCCGAGCGGGAGAGAGAAGGGAAAAGAGAGAGAGGGAGGAAACCCTCCTGTCTTTATATGCACCTGATTACGTGAAGGAATGGTGTGGAATACTTCCTTAGTTACAACCTTGCTACCAAGGAAGGCCTAAACCAAAACCAAGAAAACTAAACTACCACATATAGTGCATGGAAAATTGTTGTTTAAATCCTCTATCATGCCCTTGTATGGATGAAGATATAGAACCATCAGATTATTTACAGGTTAAACAATGTGCAAAAGCATTTGGAATTGCTTGTTAAAACTAGATGTTAAAACTAAATTGGTTGTTTTAACTAGATGTTAAAACTGATTAATGATCATTTCTTTTACCCCATCCTTTTTTCATTGCATATGATTTTCAATTTTCAAATCTATGGGCTGAAATTTAACCTTATTGTCATGGCATGAGGCTGAAGACTGACTATTAAAAATTTGCGTGACTAAACATACAGAAGGTGTCAACTATGGCAAGAATTCTGCTAAATGCTGAGGAAAAGGGACTAATGCTGAATAATGTCATTAGCTGTAATTTCAGATTTGCTCCTGTAACCCTGTGAAACCTGAGCAAAACCCCTGGGAGGTTCAGAAAGTTACTGCAAGCAAGAGCAGCTCAAACTGAACATGGTGGTGCATCTTAATTCAGACATAAAGAAGTTAATGATTTGTGTTAACTGCATGAACAATTCATATCTTTGGGAAATAGAAGATATGGTTTTAAAAATGCCTCTTGGTATATAAGCAAGCAGGTTTCAGTGTGGAGGCAAGTCTCATCCTATATAACCCCACGTGTTGGAGCTGCTGTGGCACTTTAGTTCAGTCACACTCCAGGTGACAGCCAAAGTGTTGGTGGCCGTTCCTGTGCCCAGCTGAGCTGAAGGATCCTGGTGGAGCGTGTCTTCTGAGAGGAGCTGTGCTGCACCCACATGCCAAAGCCCACTTTTATCTCTCTGAATTATACTTTCCTTCTAGATCACATCAAGTGTGAGGAACAACAACGCTAAGTACATTATTGAAGGGGAATATGCCAACACCATTTTTAAAGTGGAAGAAACCAGCGGTGATGTTTATGCCTTTGAGAGGCTTGACAGAGAAAAGAAAGCAGAGTATGAGCTGACAGCTCTCATTATTGACAGAAGAAACAACCAGTCACTGGAGCCCCCATCTAAATTTATTATCAAGGTTTATGATATCAATGACAATGTCCCTGTGTTTGTACAAAAAGTATTCAATGGATCTGTCCCAGAAATGTCACCAGTAGGTACGTTCTTCCATCACTCATTTCCCTTCATATCTCTGGTTCATATGCAGAATTTATATTAAATATGCTCTTTGAAAACCCTTTCTTAGGAACCTCAGTGACCAAAGTGACAGCTGTAGATGCTGATGACCCAACAGTTTCAGGTCATGCCACAGTGACCTACCAAGTCATTAAAGGGGATGAATATTTCACCATTGACGACTCTGGTAAGTCAGATACACAAATGTCCTCACGCTTTGTCCTTACCTTACCCTTAGAACAAAGCACAGTTTTAAGCATTTTTCATTCTGGAAAAGGGGAATAATAATTCAAAAATAAAATTTTAACCACAGTTTAGAAAGATGTTTCATTCACACCCACACAATGTCACTGTCTGCATCTGGAAAGGAGCTAATAAAGTCAGGACACCGGGTGCTATGAACAAAATGAGGACATAAATGGTTATTTCTTCTTACTGATGAAAAGACTAGTCAGGAGCTAGTTTGTGTTTCCAGTTCAGCAGAGATACCATTCCCTTGACCAAACAGGAAAAGGGAACACATGAATTCTGAAGCAGCATTCAATAATCAATAATCATTCATTTTCTTAAACTTTCCTGCTTGAATTTTGCAGTTTTAAAAATACCGTCAGTATCTCTTGTAACCACACTGGTCTTCTAGAGCAAATCATGCAAGGATAGAGGTGCTCAGACAAATTCTAGAGGCTGCAGTGACCGAGTTTAGGCATTGACAGACTGCTCTAGGCAGCAAAGATCAGTTTAAAGGACTATATTGTACAAACTCTCCTAATATTCCATAATGTAGAAAGATTTCTAACATTTCTATCCTTAGAAGAACACCACTGTAAAGATGGTACTTAAAGCTGAATGTGTGGCATAAGATAAAAACTTGCTATCAAAGTTAAGAGATGTTGGACCTGCAAAATCTAAACAAATTCAATATTACTTTTTCACAGGTGTGATTTCTACAACAAGGCCTGATTTAGACAGAGAGACTCAATCAACATATGAAATTATTGTTAAAGCAAAAGATGCTCCAGGGACTTCTGGGGATTCCAGCACAGCCACCGTCATCATCACTTTATCTGACATCAACGACAACTTCCCAGTGTTCAAACACTGTGAGTGCAATGCAGGCTCTGGAGCACTTGGAAACCAAGGGCTGACACACCTGAAATGAATTTAGGTCACGGCTCAGCACAGTTCAGCTTTTCTTAAAAATGGCCAAAAGAATTTTGCATATTCAGAAGCAATTCTGTATTTTGGCCCTTGCTACATTTCCTGGGCAATGTGCCCCTGGAGCAGAAAAAAAAATCAATATTCATTTTATCACTTTGGACAAGATCTTGACAATTTGGGGTATTATTTATACTTTTATAAAAAATACTTCAAAATATTGTCTTAGACATAAACAACGCTGAATTCTCAATGAAATATTTTTCTGTCCGTCTATAAAGTATGAACAATTTTTATCTAAGTTCTAACTTTCAGGTAAACACACTTCAAGTATTATTTCTTTTTTTTCACAGCATCATTTCACTTTAAAGTTCCTGAAAACATTTCAGTAGGAGGAGAAGTTGGCAGAGTCAAAGTAGAAGATGTCGATGAACCACAACACAGAAACACAAAATACAGTTTTGTCCGGGGAGATTACAGGGACACCTTTGAAATCGTAGCAAATCCATACACAAATGAAGGAATCATTAGACCAAAGAAGGTACTTTTCCCAGTAACAAAGAGGATTATTGTGTTTTTCACAGGAATATTGGATTCAGTTTAGCACTAGCAGCAGGAAAAATGGAAATGCCTGGAAGTCAGTATGAAATATGCTGATTCTGAGCACCTGTTCTGTAAGTTCTATGAGAAGAAAAGCTGTGATTTCTAGCTTGTTGTAACAGCCATTCCTGAAAAAAATCCAAAATTACTGCAGAGTGCAATGGGGACTGGGTCAGTTATTCATGTTACACACTTTGGGCTCTTCTCAAACTTCAGATATTGGGTGCTTCAAAGAATCAGTGATTTTAAGAGTTGACCCAACTGACCATGTCAAGGACTCTTTCCCTTCTGCAGCCCAAGTGAAGCCAAAGCAGAAAATGTGAACAGGCCCTGACCATTCTTCTAAAAGTGCTCTTTGCAGTTTGGCCTTTGCTCCCACTGAGCCACAGCTCCCTTATTCTCATCAGGGTGTTTTTGGGCCTTCCCCACTATTTTCTTAAAACTTATTAAGAAGGTCCAGCATTTATTATGGTTTGTTCTTTGTTTCTTTTAAATTCTCAAAGCTACTTGATTTGCACCGAGTGACTTTCCTGTGTTACACAGAGCACTGTCAAACCAAGACTTCATTGATTTCATTGACTTGTCATTTTAAAAAAAGAGGAGGGAGAACTACAAATCACCTTCTGTAATCCTCAGATTGGCAGGAATATGTTTTTTACTTCCAAATGTATCTCTGTAACTGTTAATTCTAGAAATGTCACTAAGAGGAAACTTTCAGGAAAAACAGTACTAGTACTTCAAGACTGGCAGTGAAGTCCTCAGCCCACAGGAGGTATAAGCAGCTTTCCTTCACCTCCCGCAGCCCTTCCCTGCTCTTCCCAGGATCTGAGGAATGCAGTTCTTGGAACTGCTCCCTGGAGGAGGAGCAGTAAGACACTCCACACATACACTTGCTGAGGGGGTTGGAATCAGATCTTCTTTTAACAAGTAGTGGGCAAAGTTCACCTCTCTGCTTTGTAATGGGATTTTGGCCATGGAAGTGTCATAATCTTAAATATGCAGCTATATGAGATAAAATTTCAACTGCTAGATAAGCACTATCACTTTCATCTGCAATGTCTGCTCAAAGAGAAAAAGAGTCACCACAATTAATTCCTGTATAACTCACAGTGCTTTTAGAATCTCAAAGGGACACACTCTGAAAGGATCCATAGATCTTACTACTCAAGCTCCTGGACTTCCTCCCATTGTGTGACTCCTTTTATAATCTCAGGCAATGGGAAAAACAGGGAAAAGGATGTCATTTATCACTAAAAGCCACAGCTATCAGTCAGTACAGCTATGCAGTCTGCTTGGAATGCCTTCAAAATAGAAAGCCACGCCAAGAGAGAACCTGGTTCCCAGCCCTTGGGGCAAAAATGCTAACCAAGGTTTGGTAGTCAAAGGATTATAAAAAGAAAAATATTTAAACTAAGAAATACTTGCTGAAATTAGAATCCTGGCTGAATCTGCTCCAAACCAGAGGTTGTTCAAGTCACACTATGACAGAGAAGTTCAGGTGGGAAATGCTCTCCCCTAAGTCCAGCCAAGATGCAATTTGGTAATATTCCCAAACATGAATTAGCAAACAGAGCTTAA
Source organism: Dendrocincla fuliginosa (assembly GCA_035047845.1). Classification (NCBI taxonomy): domain Eukaryota; kingdom Metazoa; phylum Chordata; class Aves; order Passeriformes; family Dendrocolaptidae; genus Dendrocincla; species Dendrocincla fuliginosa. The sequence continues at coordinate 1,265,394 of JAWWMO010000022.1, forward strand.
ATTTGCACACGTAGCTAATGCAACATTTGCTTAGACACTGCCAGTGAAAAAATATCTGTATTTGTCTTTATTTTAGCCCCTGGACTTTGAAAAAGTAGCAGAATACAAGTTTGACATTGAAGCAACAGATCCCACAGTTGACCTGCGGTATTTTAAAGCTGGAGGCTCGAGGAGCATTTCAACAGTCACCATTGAAGTCACTGATGTGGATGAGCCTCCTGTCTTCACCAAACTGCCATACGAGTTTAAAGTAAAGGAAAATGACCCAGATGTAAGAACACTTGGTTCAGTCTGGGCACATGACCCCGACGCAGCTAAACGGAAAATCAGGTAAGACCAACACCAGCTTTAGTAATTCTGTTTTAAAGTGGAGAATCATTGATGATGCCAGGAATTTGACAAAGAACTGAGATTTTGGGCCCATTTTTCAGAATTTGCATGCCAAACAAAAAACCAAAATATTCAATTTATTTTTTCCACCACTTCAACCTTACCATACATACCATATATATGGTAATCAAAAATTGAACATAAATTACACTTATCCATGTTAATTACCACTTGAACTTAGTGGTGAAACATTTGCACATTTAGAGGGAAATGCATATCCTGGATATCTTCACATGGTTATAATTTAATGTTATATTTTTTATTGTAAGAACTCTCTCAAGCATGTGCTTGGAGAAGAAAATAGACTTCTGAAACAGCAAAGTACACTACGCTGAAATTTCTTGCAACAGATGTATTTCAGTCTCACAGCTTGCATAATGTAATTTGTCACACAAGAACTCTCTGACCTTCCACTAGGAGGAAATGAAGTGAAACACAGTATTATCCCCTTGCATTGACATATCCCATTTTAAACCAGATTTATTCGGCGAAGAGCTAGTCCTAATGGAGACTACATCAGGGTATCTGACACTGGAATCATTCAACTTCCCAAACCCCTGGACAGAGAATTCAGCTCCTCATACAACATCACAGTAGCAGCTCAGGAGATCCTTGAAGATGGTAAGTGCCATGCACTTCCCTGTTTGAAAGAAATCAGTGGACTCGTCCCCAGCAGAGCTGGAGCTTGTCAGAAAGAAAGCCACAACCTGCCAGCTTGTTCCCACTAAGCTATGAATGGCAGGGTTTCTCCAGGATAATCTTCCAAATCTTCCCATACCCACACAGCATGAAAAATCAAGAAGTCATAAAGGTCATATCATTCTTCAAAGATCCTTGATGATTTAGCCCATTAGGAAAATTTTGCACGAAAATATCTAAATATCAAAGTTTAATAATGGAGCTAGAAATTCTTCATATTCTTCATGCAGGAGACACAGGGTTGGGCACAAAGCGTGGAAAGGGGGGTTTAGCCAGCCCTGGGATTCCAAGCATCTGAGACCTGTACTGCTGTTGTTATTTTAGGACGTCTTTCTGACAGAGAATCACATGCCCACGTTCATGTAATAGTTGCTGATGAAAATGATAATGCTCCAGAACTTGTTTACCCTGAAGAACCCAGAGTGTGTGAAAATGCTGCACCAGGAAAGGTGAGAGTTTTTCCCTGAATCCTGAATTGCTATTTATAAGCTCAAGTGTAAAATGTCTTTTAATAAAAGTTAGTCTCCATTTTTATACTGAAACTCCTCATCATTTCAGTGACTTCCAAAACACCAGTGGACAGGAATATCTTTTAAGGACATTGCACTGTTGGAATATTGACTTTTATCTGCTTACACACATAGGCTGTGCTGCATTTCTCCCTCCAGGCTCTCAAGCCTGTACGTGCATTAACAGCTGAGCCATGAAGGACAGTCAAGCTTTGCAGAGCAAAAATCAGCAAGTCAGTTCTATCACACAAATATGTGATACTGAGAAGGAAACCACTTCAACATAGTAAGAGAAACATTGCTGCATGGAACATGACTGTAGTGGTTACCAGAGTGCATGTATGTGCATGTGCAAATAGTGTTAGCATTTTCTTTAGCCTCAGACACAAGTATTCAGCCCATACATGTAACATTTGTTTAATTCAGAGACTTTGTGGCGTGGTTTAGGGATGGTTCTCTCCAGTTTAGTGTTCCTGGACTCCCAGGACAGGAGGGCTGCTGTGCTCTCAGCTGGTGTGTCTGGAGCAGCCCACCGTCACTGTCCATGGGAGTTATGACAGGCAGTGGCAATGTCATTCAGCAATAAATATATACAATTCAACATTACAGAGTGTTCTCACCCAAAAATCAAATGCCCTGCAGGGACACGTCATGTTTCTCTGTTCCTCTGCATCACCCAAGTGCACCCAGGTCTTTGAGCAAAAACAATCCCATGGGTGGGTTTGCCCTTACCTTTCAGGCAAGGCTGATCCAAACTGCCTTCCCTCACACGTTCCTCATATGCATCACAGGGATTTTAACCCCTTCTATGGTCCATGGAGGTTTGGATTGGGCAGGGCCAGCTCAATTGGAGCCTCCATTATTGATTATTCAGGTGGCCCTTGATAAATTCAGATCCCGGTGATTGAAAGTCCCGCTTCCTATTGTTTTCCATGTGGTTTTTAACAGTCCATTATACTGCTGAACTTATCCAGAGGCTGGTGCATGACAGTGAATATGATCCACCCATTCCATCCCTCTGGCCTAGGAGCCCATGAGGCTGTTTTGGAAATGAGTCCCATTGTCCAACTCAATTGTCTCTGTGGGCCATGTCCTCACAGGTCTTGTTTCTCCAGGCCCAGGGTGGGTTGGTGTTGCAGGCAGTGTCATGAGGCACAGAGTGTGTCTCCAGTCATCCAGGGCTTGTTCCCACCACCACCAGAATGGAGTGCTTCCCTTGGTGGATTTTGGGAGTGGGATGGGATCCATCTGCCAGGGCATCCAATATTTGTATTTGGATCATCCCCTATCCCAAAGGAGCTTTACTGGCTTGGCCCCTTTATCACAGCGTGTTTCAGTTATGGATGACCTGAGAGACAGTGTCCATGGATAAATCCACCCCTGGAGCACAAGCCCATCTGGATACTGCATCTCTTCCCTGATGATCTGAGGCATCCTGGGCCCCTCAAGCCAGAAATAATTCCCCCTTGTGTTGCTAATCCAGACCCTCCTGAGACACTTTAATCTTGGCAGACCAACCCACGTGGCTCTTGTATTAATTTCACCTTTAGTTTGATTTTTAAAATACCTCTGGGACACTGTCACACACATTTCTTTTTTATTTTATACATCTAATCTATGCCAGGTTGAGGTTTTCAAACCCAAGCCTTCATTCAAGAGTGTCCTCAATGACATTCCAAGGATGACAGTCACATCCTAAGTAGGTTGAACACTTGAGAAAAACAGCTATCTTAGACATTTAAACAAGCCATATGTCTTTAAAAAAAAGCATAAGGCTTTTTTAATGCTTTCATTACACCAAATTTGAAGAAGCAAATTTGATCTTTTTGAAGACCTACAAAGAAATTGTTTGCCCTGAAAGAACTTGAAGAGGAGCATCATGAAGTATCTGTGTCCTGCCTGTGACTGCAGGGTGACACAGGACACACAACCCAGCTCTGACTTAAATACTCTCTGTGGTTTTATCACACTGCAGACTGTGACCTCTTCCATCTTTGTAGGTAATTGTGAGGATTTCAGCCACTGACAAGGATGAACTATCACCCAGAGGGTTCTTCAAATTCTCCCTGGCCACAGAAGACAGCAACTTTTCCCTGATTGAGAACTACGGTAGGGTATCAGTGCAATGCCTTTCTCAGCTATTCAAAGTGGGGCACTGGGACTCGGAAGAAAAGCTGCAGCAGTGACCTAAGACTGGTGTAGCTGAGCTAGGTAATATTTATTTTTAAAGGCTTAACATACTGGGTGGAAAAAAAAAAAAGGAAAAAGAAAGAAAGGTTGTTCGTTGCGACCCAAGTTTCAGTGGGTTCCCTAAAGGCTGGCTCTGCCTAAGGGGAAGATGTACCGACTGACTGGCAATCTATAAGGAAAATCTGGTAGAGATTATCAGTTAATTAGGTGTTTTTACTTCTTCCAGATAACACAGCTAATATCACTGTCAAATATGGACAGTTTAATCGTGAACTTGCTAAAATCCACTACCTGCCTGTCATCATCTCAGACAATGGTGAGCCTGAGCTCAGCAGCACGAATACTCTTGTCATCAGTGTCTGCAAGTGCAACGAAAAAGGCAACTTCACTTTCTGTGAGGAAAGAGCCAAGCAGGTTGGAGTCAGCATACAAGCATTGGTGGCCATTTTTATCTGCATCTTCACTATCATTGGTAATGACATGTACAATGTTCTCTGCTTTAAAATGTTGTGTTCTTCCTTAACTGAGAACTATGAAAGCTTTGTGGCTTTAAGGTAGTCACAAAGCCAGAAATGCCATAACTATTTGATTCACCTCACGTGCTCTTTCTATTTGGTGTGTTACAGCTCCAGCTACAAAGCTGCTCCCTCCATTGGGCAGACTGAGTCACTGGAAAGGTTATTGCACATATGCATAATACACTTGATTTACTGCTGCCAGGCTCACACGCAGCTACAGAACAGGAAATTTATGCCTGGGCAATTACAATAGGATCCTGTTTCCAGAGGCTGAACTAGTCTGGAAACCCTTTAAACAGTGCAGTGAACATATATAGATAAATATGTCTGTAACAAATCAGCACACCAGTACTTATTTGCTGCATTTGATATCTATCGGAAAAGGCACAGCACTTTTTCTCGCTTAAGAACTGATCTCCTTTGCAAGCACCACATAAGTGACATTTGATGCTTGGCATTAAAATATTTACCAGCTCAAGGCAGTAGTTGATTCAATGAACTTGTGACAATATGCACTTGCACTTGTAGTTCCAGCTAAAGAGTCAGGCGAGCAACTGTCCAGACTGAACTCCTTCAAGAATACAGTAATCCTACAATGAAACAGCATTTTCAACTATTCTTTTAATAAATATGTTAAAAAAATCACTCCAGAAAAAAAAAGGCACTTCACACAGTGTTATATATCTTAAATGCAATAATGCAACTTGCTTGACTGCCTTACTTCTCTATTTGCACATGCTCATTGATGTTTTCTTTGCAGTACTTGCAATGCTGCTTCTTCTAAGGAAGAGGCACAAGAAGGATCTGAGCGGCCTCGGGAGGAGCGTGGCAGAGATCCACGAGCAGCTGGTCAGGTATGACGAGGAAGGTGGTGGGGAAATGGACACCACCAGCTACGACGTGTCTGTGCTCAACTCTGTCCGCAAGAATGCCAGGAAGCCAGAGGCAGTTCCTTCTCCCTATGCACAAGTCCAAAAGCCTCCTGGAAATATGACTTCTGGTGCTGGAGAAATGGAAACCATGATTGAGGAAAAGAAGAATGAAGCCGACAACGACAGAGATTTGCTGCCCTATGACACACTTCACATCTATGGCTATGAAGGGGCCGAGTCCATTGCAGAATCTCTCAGCTCTTTGCAATCAGGCTCCTCAGACTCAGACATTGACTATGACTTCCTAAATGAATGGGGGCCCAGATTTAAAATGTTAGCTGAGCTGTATGGATCAGAACCAAGTGAAGATTTTTTGTATTAAGTTCAAATTGGCCGTGAATTTTCACCCTCCCACTACAGATAGACATCGAGAGACTGCCAATGGCCAAAGAACTCACAGCTCTTCCCTGAAGCCATACTAGGATTTCAGACATGAGAAAAACCTGACAACAGTAGGGTTAAAAAGACACAGTGAGGCCGTGTATATTAACTTCCCCCAGCACTGCTGTCCTTGCTAACATTCACTTTTTTCCCCAAAATTGCTGCTCATGGGCCTGCTCAAGCCTTCTAGGACACACCTCCTGTTTCTATCTGAATAGACTCCTTAAAAAAGTGGGTTTGTCCCCAGTTTCTCCTTCATTCCTCTCCTCCTGTGCTGTTTTCATCAACATGCATCCAAGGTCACCATCCACTGTGAGGGAGAGGTTCAGTGCTTTGGGAAGGGATGTTTAAACTCCCTGAATCTCCAGCTGACTGCTTTGCCTTCCCCTCCTGGAACATCTTTATTGATATTCCACACTGATGCTCACCCATGGAGGCGAGGAGGAACATGTGGTCCATCACTTAATATTAGAAATTATTCCATCACTTTCATAAAGAGGCATGTTTTTCCTTCTTTCAATTCTATTAATTATTTTTGCTTTATAGTCTTCTACTACATATACGAGTTACTCAAGATAAAAATAGACAGGATTTTTAGACACACTATCTGGTTTCATCTGTCATTTTTAACAGCCTGGTGATGATTTCAGGCACCTTTCTGGCATGCTGGAATTTGCTCTAGCTAGCAGCAAAATTGTTTTTTCTCTCTGTAAATAAGAGTTTGACGTTACTCAATGGAAAATATCCTGCAGGGCAGGAAATGGGGAGATTAGGGGAATGTTGAGTCCAATAGTGTATGTTTCTGTCTCTAGGTGGAAACAGAGGTTTCTCTATATTTCTCTCTCTTTCTAAAGAGGTCGAATAGGGTTTTTATTCAGCTTTATTAAATCAATTGCATTTTTTCAGGGACAAACAAATGAAGGCCTTCATTACTGTGAAAGTGTTATGATTTCTTTTCTAAACAGGTACTGTAACACGAGTATTTTCCATGTAGGAAAATATTGTAGACTTCTAAATCTGAATGCTACACGCCCACACACTTGTCTGCATAAAAGAACCATAAATGCAAGGAAGGTTTTGGAGCTGCAGCTACTATGTCCCTGGTAAGCATGTGTTTAGTTTCTCACCTGATGAAGAGCCACAGAATGACCAGAATGAAACTTCCCATGTGGGAAGTTCCCCAGCCAAAAACATTTTGCAAGGAATGGGTCTCTTAGGACAACAGCCTGTCTCTGGCTTGCAGCAACACAGGTTTCTGATGCCCTCAACAAGGAACAGAGCCCTACCACCCAGATACTGCCCTGTGCAGAATCTGTACTGGAGCTGTAGGTATTACTGTAGTTGATTTAATTATTTAAATCTGCTAGCTAACCAAATAACACCTTTTTTTAATTTTTTTTATTCCCAAACCAGTATAGTGGAACCTCACAACTTTGTTTTTCCCTTGCTTATGTTATCTCTACTTAGACTCCCTGCCCCTATAATTCTTTCTTGGTTGGAAATAGCAATGAACTATGATATAGTCTCACATTACTCCTCATTACTGTAAAAAGTTGTCCAAGAAAATACTTGGTTGAACACAGTCCCATCAACAATGCAATCACTCCAATTTTCAAACATGAACTAAAGGAAAAATTAATAGAATTTTATTCATCAGTCAAAATAGCTCTGGATCCTATCCTTTATTAAAAAAGAAAAAAGTACACTTTAGGATTACAGCCCTAGTTTTATTTTTAATGTGTTCATTCTCTCTTTTTTAATTCAGCCAACAGCATATGCTATTGGGGTTCCACATTTTGGTATATTATAAAGAATGCTAACTAATAATACTTAGTTTGTTTTTGTCAGTAATTAAGGTATTGACTATCAACAGGTAAAGTTACTTCTTAAATTATCTAGTGTAGTAAGTAAAGTACTTTGATAGGCATCACCAAGATAGTATTACCCATAATCATTGGTTTTAAGTACTACCTGTAATCAGTTTTTTAAAGTTGTTTTAAGGAACACTGTATGCAGTTCCATTGTATAAAGATGTAAAGTTCCTTTTCATATTCCTGTACCTTATTAGTATTTTTTTTAATACATAAAAGTGAATCTTGAATTTGTATTTTCTGTGCATTAATGCATTTCACACAGAGGACATACCAGGCTTTGTGCCTCAGCGACCTCAACCATGAAAACACTGATCTGTGGCCTCTGAGAGAACCCAGACTAGGCATAAATTCCCCAAAGGACTTTCTGTAAAAGCAGTTTTCTCCCACTCTCTGTACAGCTCTTGGTGAAACTCCCAGGGCAAGGAAGGGAAAAGCCCCAGCAGTGCCCATGGCAGGGGTGAATTCTCTGCCTTGGAGGATTTGTGCCTGCCAGGACTGCAGGATTCCATTTCCCAGCAGAGGTTTTGGATTTTAGCAGCCAGGCATCATGGTGATTTGGAAACACCACGTTGACAAAGATCCTGCCCTTTTTTCCTGTTGGAAAACCTCTTCTCAAATCCCAGAACTACAGAATGTGCTGAGCTAGGAGGGACCCACACGGACCATCGAGTTCAACCCCGGCCCTCCCCAGGACACACAAAGAGTAGATAGTGAAGGGCACTGAAGATGAGAAACTCCCTTCCCATGAGTCAGCACAACCACGCGTGCCCCGTGCCAGGGGGTCTGTGAGTGCTATCCAAATGGGAAAGAGGGATAAGACCCCACACCCCTAACCCCAATGCCATCCTCTCCTCCTGGTCTGCTCCCACAGAGCAAGCAGGATTACTCTGGAGAACAGAAAAGCTCTGGCTTTCTCACAGCCCAGGATTGTCACACTTCAGTGACAGAAAAATAAGGCCCTAAATCTGCAGCTCTAGATGGCACAATTTCTTACTGTTTCTTCTTATTACCCCAATATAATCCCAATATTATTCTAGCACTTAAAAAAATCACATTAATTTTCCCCAGATACAGCACTTATAATTTACAAAGCCTGGAATAAAGCAAAGAAGTTCAATTCCTTCACTGCTAATTGCCATGAGCAAACTCCAGATCAAACACACTTTCGCACAAGTTATATTAAAAACACAATAGATGTGCTAATTATGTTATAATGAAATGCATTTTTCCATAGAATGAATTTGATTAAACAGCTACTTGCAACTTGTAGCAGAGAGTCTCACAAAGGTTTTCATTAATCATTTAATTAATATGCATTTTAATCTCATCCCTAAAAATATATCATAAATTATTATTTTATTACATTCAGATACAGAAGTTCATGCCATTTAATAAAGGCTTTTTACTCCCACGCCGTTAGAATTTTTTATGTAATGATGACTTGTGATGAGAATCCTTGATATTATCAAAGCAGCCATAAAAACTGTTTGAATATGAACACTTGGCCCACTGCCATATGTCCCAGACAGGTCAGGTCCCCTTATCAAAGCAAATTTCCACTGTTCAGAGACAGAAAGAAAAATTCTATCACATATTACCTGATAACAGTCCAGTACTACTGACATGCTGTACGTAGGAATTCAACACCAAACCCAATGAAAACAGAAGGATCAGTTATAAAAGAAAAATCAAATCATTTTCTCTGAGTTCTTGGTGCTCAATAAGCGGGTTCTTTCCTTTTCTCCTTTCAGCAACAAGGGCCTAGAACAGCACCAGGAGAAACCAGCTTGGCAATCACACTAGGAATTGTCCCCCAGCCAGGACTGACTCGAGTGAAAGCCACGCAAAGCTTTGCTGGGATTTGGAGTTTAGAGTTCAGAGTAAAGATCCGCCTATATACATTTATTATAAATGTTTTCACTCCTAGGCACATGTCACATGCAGGGGAAATTCTCTGGTGGCAGTAAACACACTGATGTACAAGCTTACTTGCCTGTAAATAAGACTTATACTTATTTTTGTTATAGTTCAGGTGGGGCTAGCACAAAAAATAAACATCTTTTCTGAACATTTTTTTAATAAATGATTAGGGTTTGAGAGAGTAAGAAGTAAAACTCTGGTGGTTTTACCTTCCCATACTTCCTCGAATGAAAAATATCACCAAGGTGATATTTTCCCCACTGAAGAAGTTATCACAGTCTAGTGATACCTCAAGTCATCTAGTCTTACCAGGAAATGAGTAAGGGTCTGCTCAGATCACAGTGGATGTTTATCCTGAATCTTGTCCATAGAAAAGGTCTGACAGTAAACAAAACACAGACACTCTTTAATCTCCTTCAGAAAAAGGAAAAGAAAATGCTAACAAAAAAGTTTTCATAAAATACTTTTATGAGCAATAAACACCCACAGGTCTTTGCTGACCTATCTCAGCTTCCTGACTTTGTTCCTGCCTGACTTTAAGGAAAGGAAAAAACAGCATTTCCTTCCACTTATCCTCAGTGAGGGGCTGTCCCACCTGCTTTGCCACAGGGCTCTTAATTCTTTCCAGTTAACTCCTTCATCAATGCCACTATCAAAGAGAAATCTCATCGAATTCCCTAATTGCTCATTACAAAGGAACCTCCAACTGAAAGCCAGTTCTCTGGGTGAAGTTACCAGAACAACCAGCACAAGTCAAGGCAGAGCTCCCCAGGCAAACACATCTGAAAAAACATAAGCAAGCAAGGTTTTGCAGAAAGTCAGTAACAGCTGGACTGCAAATGGTCTCAGGAGCTTTTCTGGCAGCTCCAGAGCTCAAGGCCTGGTCTGCACTGCCCCTACAAACCAGTTCATTCCCAAACAGAAAGGGGCCAAGGGAGCCCCACGTAATCCCCTCTGCTCTGACCCCATCAAACCTGCCCCCTGCAGATGTCCCTGGGGACACCTTGCACCCCACGAGCTGCTTGAACTGGGGCAGGACAGACCGCCTGAAAAGGGAGTCCTAAATCAGCATCACAAAACCTCGTAACAACAGCCCATGATTCCCTTTCCCCACTTAAAGGGCAAGCCTGAAGAACCTAAAAATGACAAAAAACCGACCTGCGCTTGGTGTGTCCCCCAGCAGAGATGTGTGAGATACAAGCTGGTGCCACAGTGGGAGCGAGCAGGGGGCTTTATCCCGCATTCCTACTGCTGGCCCTGGGACATTTCCCCCTGTCCCACATCCCTCCTGCCAGCACCTAGACACTTGCCTCCATCCCTCATCCCAAATGCCAGAACCTGGCCATTTCCCAATATCCCGTGTCCCCGCTCTCAGCACCGGGACATTCCCGCTATCCCCTGCCCCGCCTCCGAGGCCCTTCCCGAGCGGCCCGAGGGGCTGCAATGACCTCCTTGGCCACTTGGTGGCGCCCGATGGCAGCGCTGGGCACGGCGGTGCCCGCGGCATCCACGGTGAATTCCTGATGGATCCCTGATGGATCTACCTGACGGATCTGCCTGATGGATCCCCGATGGATCCCTGCTGCGCCCCCTCCCACCGCCCCCGGCTCTGGTTCAGGGCCATCAATAACACCGCAAGCCGTTCCACACTTTTCAGCTTTAACGCTGAATTCACTGGAGTTCTCGGATCCTTGCAGGAGCCAGGGAGGTGCAAACACAGATTGTGAGGGAAAAGCAGTGATGTTGTTGAGGCAGCAGTTCTGAAGGGCATGAAGGGCAGGGAGAGAGCCAGATGTCATCTTTAGTCAAATGTCAGTCCAGATCAGCCTTCCTGGGCCGGCTTTGCTTGTTTGCCAGAAGGAAACAAACACTGTCCTGCCACTCTCTCCTACGACACTGCCATCTGCTTTTGGTGGGGAAGGTTTTGGCCAACCTTATTTCTATAGAACTTTTTCTTTCCAAACCAAACTGCAAATACGAAACTGGATTTTCTCAAGCAACACCAAATATGGTTTACTTTCAGGGACTCTTGTAGAATGATTCTGTTTTGCTGGCCTTGAATGAGAATCTTTGTGCATGAACAACCATATTATCCACTAGTCATTATTTTTAATTATTTCTGTATGATAACCATCAACAAAACTTTCCCAAGTAGCCATAGAAAGAACAAACAAACAAAGGTAAAAAATTTACAAGGAACAGCTCAGTGACCACCTAAAGTTGAAAGCATTCACAGAAATCACTTGCCACACAATTAATAGGTACATGAAATTCAAAGACTGCTTGCAAGGGGAGTCAGTTCAGTATTTGTAATCAGTAATTTAATCAGCCTCCTCTGGACAGATTACTGCAACACTGCTGATTCACCAGCTCTGCCAAGCTCCATGTGCTCTGCCTTTGGGACACACATCCATCTGCAGGTCATCAAAATGAGCTCCATCCAGCTGGTCAGCCACAAAAAATAAGAGCAGTTAGGGCAGTTTAAAATTTGTTCATAATATTTCACTGGACTAAGGCTATGATAAAGGTTTCTGGCAGAGTAAGTGACTGTGCACACAGTCTGCCCCAAAACAGCTTGGACAGCAAGCAAATCTTGCCAGGATGAGAAAAGAAGGAAAGAGAGCATAGCAGCAGGTGAATTTGTAGGTCAAAACCAGGAGAGGAAGAAAAAAGTTTTTTCTCCTTCTGATCCAAAAATTTAGGCGATACTCAATATCAAATTACCTGTAAGCAGAGCTGCCTGGAGGGACACAGTAGCTGAGCCACCTCATGAGCTCAGCTCTCACACCTGCTCCCCTGAGACACAGGGGCCTTTCCTACCCCCTTTCTGCTCCTCTTTCCTCCCACAGACACCGTGTTCAGCTGCCACGCTTTGGGGGCACACCCCAGTGTCCCCAGAGTCCTCACAGGCCACAGAGCAGCAGTGACAACCTGCAGCCTCCACCCAGGCCAGCAAGTCCTGCAGCTCACCCTTGGAGCCTCCGCCTGCTCCCAGGGCAGCAGGGGGAAGTTCTGCACACAGGTCAGTGCAGCTGCCTCTGGGATTTGCCTTTCCCTTGTTTACAGCCAAAGAGGGGCCTTCCTGGTTGGGGAATTCCTGTTTGAGCAGGAGAAAAGACGGATGAGTTGGTAATAGTGCTGGGGCCATTAAGAAGGTCTCCTCTGTATCACCCAGCTGGGTAAGAGCCTTCCACATGGACAGAGAAGCTTCCCAAATGGTATTGCTGATGACTCCAGCTTTGGGAGTATTATGAATTCCCACACCAGGAGTATTTTGCCATAGCAAACATGGGACAAGGAGGCACAGGCAATGAATGCCCTGTTCTCCAAACAGTGCCCTGCTCTCCAAACAGGGCCGAACTTGACAATGACATGAGCTCTGCAATTGCAGCCAGGTGAGGATCCAGAGCAGCAAAACCCACAACCTTTGTGACCAGGGCAGCCTAGACAAGGCTCAGAAACATGTGATAGCCATGCCCAGTCCTGCTGCTTCCCAATGCTCAACAGCACCTGCCAGCAGAAGCAGAAGACATGGCCAGAAGGGATCCTCTGAGAAAGTCAACCATGTAAAAAAGCTAGCACCCGTGATATTTTCAGTCACCAGGTTCAGAGGCCCGCTGGTTCCAGTCCTTTATAACACAGGAAAGGACTCATGAAATGTACTCACCATGGAAAGGTCATCCCTAGACATTTGTGAATCCCCCAAAGAACAGCTAAACAGTTGGAGCAGCTCTCGTTCCCATGACAGAAGCTGTTTGGACTCACATCCAGGGGACCAGCCTTGGAAGTATTTGCAAGCAGAATTTAATCTTAGGAGCTGACACACTTCAAACGGAACCAAACTGGACTCCAGTTAGTAGAGAATAAAGAGTACATGTGCACAATATATATGTGGGGCATTTTATTGTAATGCTTCTCTCTAGTGATGCCTAGAACTGCGTCTCCATAAACAGGACCTACTTCTGGTTGTCACTGACTCAACAGGAGCTGTGGCCACATAACATGTGACATGTCCCAAGAGGTAGGAACATAGCACTGGTCATAGCCTGCTCTTCAGACAGGCTTGCCCACAGCAGCCAGGGTTAAAGGTGCACTGCCTCAAAACTTTCTTATTTTGGTAGGAAAGTAGAAGCCTTCAGACACCAGAAAACTTATGGTCCCAAAATTGGGTTCTTTCACCTGCTGGCAAGAAGCTGATCCACACACAGAGTGGAGATATTGGATTTATTTACAGTTCTGCACAGAAAGGGGGGTAGGTGGTCATGACAAATCTGAAAGACCCGGAGCCAAATAAACAAAAACATGTATACAAATATATATTGTCATATATCACTACTTGGCAGAGCTGCCCTTGGCTCACCTGTCTTTGCCCTTGATGTAAAGGCACAGCATATCCTAGATCCATTGTGCCTGTTCAGTGCCTGGGGGGTGGGCAGCCTCAGTGACAAGCAAATTTTAGTCCAGGATTACTATGTATTTCACTTTAAGTCCCTGGGTTTATGGCTAGCAAAACCCTTGAGCGAACATTCTACCTTATTTACTTATTGTATAGACTCTGTTACATCTGTATGAATCCCAGAGGAGATGGGGAGACAACTCCAGGGGAGCAAAATTGAGAGTACCAAGCTCTGAAGGAAAAGTGAACTGTACATCCAGAGGTTCTCAGAAACAGAAAAAATGAACTTTCGAAGAATGAGGAAGGCATCTTTGCATTCTCACTCTGGGTGTGACAGCACTGTTAACTTGCTGCCTTTAGAAAGTAAAGTTTTCCTGCGGCTTCCTTGCTCTCTGAACAAAAACTGGAGGCTCTCAAAGAGGATTCCTGCCTGAGTCATGGCTAAGCAACCAGAGAGTGCAGAAATGGAAGTTTACTGAGTCTCTTTTCCTCACTGCAGTGAAGTAGAAATCGTCTGCTGGTCCCTTGTCAGATGAACTATTCCGAATGCAGATCCAAACTTCTGCACACCCACATGTGCTAATGCACAGTCAGTGGTTGTTGGGTTTTCTTAGCCATAAGACACTTTCAAACACCGCATGAGGAGAGAGACGTGTTGATTAAATCCCTCCTCAAGGAGAGGAGATGAAAGAGGAATCAGTCTCTGTGATATTCCTGCCCTCTGAGAACAGCACAACTACTTCATAATGCAAGATAAAGGCTCTTAGTGAACACAAACACATGACTTCACAATGCCCACCTGTGCAGCTGCTCGTTCTCCCACAGGCAGGACAGAGTGCAAAGAGTTTATGTACAGACATGCATAACTCTACACACCTCTGGTCTGGACATGGCTCACCACCGGGATAGCACAGCTCCACATTGTAATCTTTGGGCAAATCTTAAATCACATGATAAATCACAGCATGGTACACTGCAAGCACCAAATAGAGATTTGAAAGCTAGGCTCCAGGACCTTGAAGATTCATTTGGCACAAAAATGCTGATAGAAGCTTAATTACACTGATACAGCCACATGCAGCCCTTCTAAGCAAGTTGTTCGAGTCTTTTCAAGAAAGTTTTGCTGTTATGGGAACAGATCAAACTGCATTAGCAAGTTTGTAACACAGAAAATATTATGGGAGTTCATCTTATTCCTTCCAATAAACTCATTTTAGTAGCATTTTATTCTGCTGCTCCATCTATCAGTTGTTCTTTTCTCTAGAGAGCACAAATGCCTGTTTTCTGCCATTTTCAATATGTTATGATTTTCAGATTCAGCTCAAAGGAGCTTCATTTAGTCTAAAATAAGCACATCTTTTTCATATATTTTATTTATTTGTGGAAACTGAAGGGTTCCTATTGAATGCTGTGCCCTGCACACAAGAACTATTCTTCTGCTGGATAATAAAGAGCTGCAACACTTACCGTAACAAGAAGTGTCAGAAAATGAAATAGTAACCAGATATTTCTACAGAAGTAACCAAAGGAAAGAATAAGACAGCATGAGTGGGCATCACCCAGAGAAATGGTTTTCCCAGCCCAGAGAGCAGATAGTGGGAAGACAAAAAAAGGAATTAGAGGCACCTCTTCTGAAAACGCAGTTTGGACTTGCCCAGTTTGCTCCAAGTGTGCTTTGCCTCTGCCCCACCTTCCCAAACTAGGTGTTCTTCCCTCCATCCAGTCCCCCACCACATTTCTCCTCCTTTACATCCCCATGTGTTTTAAATAAGAGCATAAACCCACTTTTTTTTTACCCACCAAAACAGTTTTCCCACCCACTATGTTTCTTATCCAAATTAATAAAATCTGCCTTGTTTCTGACAGTTCTATTTCATGTCCCCTAACTCAGGAAGAGAAACTTTCTACAGGTGACGATGTGGCAACAGAGTTGCAAGGAATTCCAGCCCTTCTTATCCACATAACATCCACAAGTGCCAGTGACAGTAGTACCTGCTGTGGAAGAACAGTCCAAATTTGATCTGCAAAGAGCAGATCTCATCACAGATAATAAGCTTCAGTTTCAGATTTACTCAGCTTTGATGGCAGGATATGATCTAAGCCAATCGTTATGCAAACCTGATTATCAATTGCCTGCCTTCATCCTCAGCCTCTAATGCCATGTTTCAATATTAAGGCATTTTGCTTATTCTCATCTGTATCTGCAGCTTCCCTGGAATTCTGATTTTTCTTATAAGTAATCCTGGTTTTCACACATCATAGTAGCCTGTTGAAGAACGCAACATTATTTGCTCACCTAATTGCTTATCTTTTAATTAGACTTTATAAAACACATGTAATGATTGTGGGGTTCTATATCTCTAAGGAATAAGGTCAGATCACTCAAATTTTTCTTAACATAGCAAAATACAATAAAAATACATCCCTTACATGTTGTCGTGTGTTCTGACGCACTTTTTTCATTAGCAATTAATTCCACTCCATGCCAGGAAGATAATTTCCACAAACTGCTCACTTCAATAAGAATTTCAGAGTGAATTAACTGGGCCTGGCTGTCTTCACATAAAAAACTTGAAATATTAAACGTCAGATATAAAGGTGTATTTTGCTGTAATAAAGTCACATGCAGCCCAGAGAAATCGTGGCTATGGCTATCTCAGTCCCCTGGGTTTCCCTCCCTCTTTTGCCCATATTATCCAGGCCCTCTTAGAGAAGCACCGTGTGGTTCCCAAATCCAAGTTCATGTAGAGCTTTCTTAATAACCACTTCAGGAGAGATGGAGTCTGTAAATAAATCTCTTCACCGCAACATTAATCCCTTTCTATCAATACAGGGGTGGTCTTGTCCCTCGCTCATCGCAGGGCTTCTGTCCCGCAGCCTGTCTGCACCCATTCAGATGAAGCTGCAAATTTGTCTATGCCAAAAAAAATCTTCCTCGAGTCCCTCATGTGGGGCAGCTGAAGGGAAAAGATAGAAAGAGCATGAACAAAATGCACAAAAACCCTCAATTTTGTGAGACATATTTTCATTTCGTTGTCAGTTCACACTGTCAGATACAAAATGATTTTGAAATTAATAGAAAATCCATGCAATAACAGCGTCCTCAGCGTGGCTTCAGAACTCATCCCTGGAGCCCCAGAGGAGGCAGACACTGAGAATTACCCATGGAGCTGCATTAACTCCAGACTAAATATCAGCACGTTAAATAATGTGTTTTCCTAGTGCTTTTCTTGAAGAGGTGAACACTTCACACATTACGTTTATTGTTTTGGTAATACATTCCAGCACCTTCCCAACCAAGGCACCTCAATTTTTGGAAGATTTCAGGAAGAGAAACAATCCCTTGAAAAAAAAATATCCCTGATTCAGCTCCGCCTTTCCTGCTGCACCAAGGAATCAAATTGCTTCTCAAAGAACGAGCAGTTATCAGGGAAACCAGGGCCTTGATGCTCCCCAAGTACCGCACTGGGGTCTCCCACCGGAGACAGGGCAATGTCGTGTTCCAGCCCACATTCCTACGCTCTGGGGTATCCACGAGCAGCAACCACAGCACTCTGCTGTCCGTGGTGCTGCAAGCAAAATCAGCTCAATGTGGAAAAGAGAAACAAAGACTTCTCTTCTTGTGGCATGCACCAACAGTTCTTGTGTGCATTCATGAGTAGTTTTTTCATTTTCATTTGACTATCAAGCCACAACATTAATTTTTATCAGTATTTTCCAAGCCAGACACACTGTGTCAGCTGGCATTGGATTTCATTGTGCCAAAATAACAGCAAATCAAACCAAGTCAGCATTTAAAGGGGTGATCCTAGCTATTTCCGGTAATTCTCATGGGAATATCTGTGCGAGTTCAACATTTCAGAGCAGAGTGGAAACCTGCCTTCTATTTTAAAGTGTGCTCATGGGAAGCTGCTTCGAAAACTGACTCTGCACCATTCTATATATTCATGCTTGTGATATTCACAAGAAAAAACGGGTATTTTCTTGCCAGGACAGCAAAATCATATGGAATTTACAAATCCATGTATTCTTTTTTCTTCTTAAACCTTTGGAGTTTAAACCCAATCTTCCTGGTGTTACAATGTGATACAGTTGACCAATAGTTATTTTCTCACAATCTGGCAGTAGAGATCATATAGAACACAAATTTATATATATGTTAATAAACCTGTTTCAGTTGTACAATTTATAGCTACTTGTTTTGGTCTTGACTCTTACTTGATACGAAAATAAATATATTGTTTTCATTTTGGCCATTTCAAAGACTGACATGTAATGAGTTTATTACATATAAAATACCAAACTCTATTCTTGTATAAATAACATCTTTAGAACCCAACATTGCTTATATTCCCTTGTGCACCAGCTGAACCTGTTCTCAGTCCACACATTACAGCAGCCACATCTAGGGTCCAAACACAAGTTCACCACTGCTGTTACTGGTGGTGATGATATTCCCTAAACACTGCCCCAACAAGTGCAAGTCCAGCTTCAAAAAGGAGTTATATCCGGAGTTATGCATTATCCATAGTCAGCAGAGATACAAGGAATAACCAACAGTTGATATGCGGAGGACCTGCCTCATTTAACTTCTGGAACCTCATTTGGGGAAGTACAGAAATTTTCCATGTGTCACTGTAAAACCCCTTACTGTTATTGGGCTGTATCAGCACCCCAAATGCCATAAGCAAAACTTGACCTTCTTGATATATTCCAAAACATGAATAATTATGCCTTTTTTAAAAAATAAATCTCTCAGACCCATTTCCTGTATCCTGCTCAGTATCCAGGAGAAGAAGGCAGCACAGGTTGAGTCCTTTTCATCTGTAATGATGGATCAAGCAAAATTGACTTTCAGAAATAATAAAATGAGCTCCCGAGTCTTACCCTGGCAAAGGCATGGAATACTGGGAAGTAGTTTAATGTTAGCTCGGATGTCAGCTGTTCAAACTGTAATTTTATTTAGTTTTGCTCCCTCTGCACAATCATGTTCTTACAAACCAGTGGGAAAGTCAGGAGGTGTTCACTGAAGGAGTCAGTCAGCAGCTCTACCAGCTGTGCCGCTCAGCCACTGCCAGGACACAGATATTTTCTTACCATTTCCCTCTCCATTTGTACTGGATTTGGCTCACCTAGACTTTGGAGTGCCCAGTGCAGAACTGCTCTTTCAGAATTTTATCAACAATTTTGAGACTACCTTGCTTTGTCCAAAGGACACAAAAATGCTGACCAAAAACTGCTGTAGTTCCAGTGCTGCAGCAACTCATCGGAACTGGGTTTGTATCTTTTCACAGTTCGTGCCACACTGTTTGCTCTTCCCCCGAGTAAACACCACACCCAGGCTGTCAAATTCTTACCCTAAACCCTTGTGCAATCATTTTGCGTTGTAGAACCCTCGGAATCCATTCCTTTTCCTTTGCTTTGCTCTGTTCCTTTTATCCCCAAGCCTACCTCACATTTCTCGGCAGAGGAATTGCATAAGCTACTTGAGTGTCAGGTTTCCCACTTCTCCAAGTCATTTATCACAGTGCTTCTCTCTTAGCAAGAGAACATCTCTGTTCTTGAGATTTCAAATTCATTGCTAGTTTGCTTATCCTACATCACATGTACTTCTCAGTGCAAAACTATCAAAAAAGAGATATCTTTCACTCTTACTTTAACCATGAATAGGTTATAAAATACATGTCTTACTTGAGAATTGCCTGAACAGGGAGAAACACAACCTAGAGTTTGCTGATACAGTTTTTTCATCAGTTTAATAAAAAACGTGGCTACATTTGAATCATCCCCTCCACAATTTGTTTTCTGACACTAGTTTCTGCAGCTCAAAGCAATTTCTCTCAGCCAGGAGCCTCCTGGTCACATAAAATGAGCCTTTTTTCCCAGGGCCATCTTTTACCCTCCCCTTTGCCAGTACAGTTTCAGTGGAACAAGGTTGGGATGGCAAAGGGGTTTCATGAGCTTGAAAATTCATTCCAAACCTTCTGAACTCCTTTCTGCATCTCTTCTTACTACTGTGAAAAACGTTCAGAGTTCCAGTGAGGAACTTTGCTACTCTGCATATTTAAAAAATTTTCACCATCTTCCACACATCGTACAGATTCACAAGCTCTTCATAAATAAAATAGTATAAAAAAGAGAGATACTGACTTGTTTATTCACTGGCAAAACAGAAAAGACAATGAGTCACATGCTTTGTGCTTTGCCAAGAAAACTAAGTACTTCTTGCTAGCACAGAAGGGTAATACAATTTGGGGTCATATATATATTGTTTGGGTTGCGGCCATGATGACTTTTCCTCATTTGCTCTTCTAGTTTAGATTAATACAACTTGCCTGGATTCACTGCCTTGCCTGCACTGACAGCACTGCAGGGTTTTCTTCCCTCCCCAGGGGCTCTTCAGCTGAAGCTTCTTTTAAAACTTTCCTGAGAGGAAAAGCCAAAATATCCACGGCTGGTGGGATACTGTCACCGAGTCTACCTGAGCAGCATCACAGGCACTCACTGCAACATCCGTTCAGCTCCACGAATCCCAAACGAAGCCCCAGGAGATGGGAGCTGAGCCAAGGTCTGTCACTTCAGCAGGGATGGCAGTACTGTAATGAAGTCCCTAGATTGGAGGAAATGTAAAATCATCCAGGAACTGTCTTCAACAAGGGTTCCATGCTGATTTTCCATTACCATTAAATTGGGAAACATTCACTCAAGACAGCAGCTCTGTACAGTTCCACCCATAAGGAGTATCATTCCAAACCTTACATAATGTACTTGAGCTCCCAGTCACACTCCTACAGACTAGGAAAGAACTTTCTTGAGATGGTGGCAGAATCCAGACTGGACATGCAGGCCATGAACCACTCAAGACAAACACTACTTTAGTCTCTCTTGCTCTGACATCCTGAGAAAGAGAAGCTGACCCCAAGTAAAGAGATATGAACAGCAGGAACCGTGAATGTTTATTATCTGTGTTTCAGCTTTCCCAAATGCAAACTATAAGCAAAGTCCTATGTATTAAATTATTTGTTAAAAATATTCTTTTGTATTAGTCTACTTTTCCAAAAAAAAGGCAAAAAAAAAGCAGATGCCACAAGAAGAAACAAATAATGATGTAAACTACTCATAGTACCATCCTGACAGGAGGAATTGAGTGTGCAGCTAGAGTCGGCCCTGATTCCCACACCACACCCAGTCTTCAATCAGGTGCACAACTGAAGGAGTGAAAGAGAAAACCTTAAAATCTGAAAAACAAGGGGAAAAGGAGTAAAAAACTATCCCATGTCCATTTGCCTGTGATACAGATTTAGAAATCCGTGAGGTGAGCAAATTCTACAACACTTGTCTTTGTTTCTAAGGAGCACACTGAGTACTCGGGAGTATCCCTAAGGCTGCTGTTAACTGGGTTATGCTTCTGCAGGCTCTGATGGACCGTGTTGTACACTGTGTTGTCTTTCCCAGAAAAAATGTTCTGCATCTCAGAAGCTGTTGCAACTGCTCCTGCAGAAAAAAAAGACAGGACTATCACAGGAAGGGTTCTAAAGTCAAGCTCGGAGAGAGATTTCCTCAGAACTGCCAAAGCTTGAGCAATTCCCCTGCATACAAAGTCAGGTATTAAGGCTTCTAAATTTTCGCAATTTCTTTTCAGTAAGACTTAAGAACGGCCTAAGTAAGACCTCGCATCTTTCAGGAAAATAGTTAACAGTAGTACTATGTGTAAATGCAAGGTACATTTCCCACTGGGGAAAGATGGCATCACCAAAATTTGCTGAAGAACTAAACATTAAAAATTGCTGAAGTTTAATGTAAAGAATGTATTTTATTACCCTTAATTGCAGCATTACATAGGCACATGATTCTTCACATGCAGAATGAGGAAAAAGGGACACATATCCATAGCCCAATACACAGGAAATCAGCTTTTCCGATGCAAATACGTGTTCACCCCTTCATGCCATAACTAAACAACAAAGAGCCCTAAAGGGAAGCTATACACTTTCCTTTTATTGATATGTCTTTCAATAAAGAATTGCAGTGAAATGGTCTTTCAATGTTCTTAAGGGTTGTCTTAGTTCAGGAGAAACTAAGATATTATGCTAACCAAGGAGTAATCCCTCTCCTTTGAATTTAGAAAAAAAAACAACTTTAATTAAGAAGAAATATATATATAAAAGGATAACAGTTCTTAACCACTATATATATATACATCTCCAGAAAGGAACCAACCAACAACAGTTTGTAATAAGCCCCTCCACCCCCCAAAATAACTAGGCAAAACAGTCAAAAGGGTCTTT
>JAWWMO010000022.1:1287590-1343157 GCA_035047845.1 Dendrocincla fuliginosa
GCTCCTCGACCTGCGCAGAGCAAAGCCAGAAACACCAACCCCCTTTCCCCCCTCTTCCCCCTGCTGGGGAAGATTGAAACAAAGACCTGGCCCAGGCTGATAATCACCGCATATGCATGTCCTTTGTCTCCTTTGTTAAACATCTTTACCGAGCCTAGGGCGTTGGCTCCGGGCTGTTTGGAAGGAATTCCACCTTGGAAGGAGTTTCCACCTTAGGTTTGAAACTCTGACAAGGGTTGAAGAAGTGATTCACAAGACAATTTTGCAGCAGCATTCTAAGGGATTTTAGGGTACCAGGATACTACATTTTTGTCAAGAAGTACAGATAGCTCTGAAGCATAAGAAAACATACCTTTAAATTTCTATAAACCTTGATTTCATTGGCCTGAATCTTGCTTGACACTTCCTTGACGAAAAAAGAAAATGAAAAAACCTTGATCAATGACAGCAGGAAACTTTTGTACAGAAAGACCAGGGAGTTCACAACTTTTACATCCACCCAAAACTTCATCACAACCCTGAATCCCTCACTACCAAACAAAAGAGAAGCCGAATAGCCCAGATACTGAGAGCAAAGAAGTTCCCATGTGTGGGAACTTGCTCTCTGGATTACAAATCCACCGAGGGGCAGGGACCCAAAGTAGGTTGTGGACACCCTCATGGAGCTCCGGCTCTGTGTCCCTCACTCAGAAACAGGATCAAAGGACACCCCTGCAAGGTCCTACAGAGTTAACGTGTGCGAGGGAGACAGAAACTGCCAGTGCAACTTGGAGACTGAAAAACCCAAAACTGCTGACACGATATTCCATTACACTGTTTACCCAGAAAAAGCTAATGGCCTGCTATTCTCAGAGGTAAACAACCAGTTATGGAAGCCTACACACTTTAGTGTCCGCTGCAGCCCTGTTTCCTCTGTCTCCAGCACTAGGGCATTCATCAATCACTGTGAAAAACATTTCCGAAAACCCTGGTTACAAGATTTTATCACTTTAAATTGGCTTTAGCTCTTAATTTGCGCACGGTTCTTCTCCTAGTCCCCATCCAGCCTTGCCATCTAATCCCGTCCCTCCTCGCGGGTTTACTCCAGGCAATCCTTCCTTTCCAGCCCGAGTGCTGGGCTGGTCTCTTTTCTCAGAGCCTTTATCCGCCTACAGCTCCCTATCCAGGCGGCGAGCACACGCAGCATCCCCGCATCCTGCCGCCCGGCTCTGCCGGGGCCGCAGGACGGAGGGATGGGCGGCGAGTTACGCCCTGGCCCTGCGGCATGTGCGGACCCGCGGGCAGAGCCCCGCTGGCCCCGGGCTGCATTTGCCCCGCTCTGGTCCTGCTGGGGGAGGGGGGACCCCGCTAGGGCCCCGCAGGGCGGGGGATTTCCCCGCCCCACACCGGGCCGGCCTTGCCAGCCACGCCGGGAGGAGGGACCGCGCTTGGACCGCGGCGGCTGCGCATGGAGAGAGCGGGCAAGGCGGCGGGCTGGGGTAAGGACGGGAGAGAGAGGGAAGGGGACCAGGGTGGGGGCAGAATGGGATGGACCGCGATGAGGGGAATAGGGATGGACAGGGATGGGAAGAAATAAGGGTGTATCGGGATGGGTGAGGAGAGGGATGAATCGGGGAAGGGAAAGGACGGGAATGAAGCGGACTGGGGAAAAGGACAAGAATGAACCGGGAATGGGTGAGGCAAGGAATGATCCTCTATAGGGTAATGACGGGAATGAATCGGGACGGAGAAAGATAGGGAATGAACAGGATTGAAGAAAGGCATGAACCGGGATGGGGAAAAAAGGGAATGTACGGAGCTGAGGTAAGGAAACGACAGAACCCGGGCAGACTAAGGAAGGCAAAGAACCGAGCTGGGAAAAGGAAGGGAAAGAACCGAGCTGGAGTAAGGCAGGAGAAGAGCCGGGTAGGGCGCAGAGGAGCCGAGAGACCTGTGGGGTCAGGTGGGCGGGAGTCCCGCACACCAGAGGACCCTGCGCGGGATCCTGCCCGCCCCAAACTATCAGTCCGGACCGCGTCCCGAAAAGGTAAAAGCCCCCGCCCTGGTCTTGCCCAGAGCACCCCTTGGCACAGGGTCAGGGGACGGCACTATGCAAGTGTCATTGCCTTAGACCCCAGGAAGGGGCTGTGCTGCACCCGAGGCACTGCCATAACCCATCTTTGCAAAGCCAAGGCAGGAGCAAACGAGCCCATCTTTCAAGAAATATAAAGATTTTTGTTATTTAAGACACGTTTAACTCCTGTGCATTTTTTTGCCTGTAAGTATAAATCTTTGAAGTGCAATCATTTCCCAAACTAGAGTGATTCCTGGAAGTAGGAAAAAATGACTGGTTTTGTGTTTCCTTACAATTTGAGCTACATCTGTGCCTGAAATGTGCAATCCTGCCCAGGTCGAGCAGGGACACATTAACACAACGTGTCTTCAACAGACATTTGGTTGCAAAACAAAAGCAAACTACTATTAAGGACTTTCTTTTCATTTTTCCCTCCCTAGTTCTGGTCTACAATCTTCCTCTCATTTCTAGAAGCTCCATCAGTAATAGAACAAGCAGCAATTTTTCCAATCTCGGTAAGTAATCTCTTTTTCTTATTTTTTTATAATGCACTAATGGCATGCCTTGCAGTAACATACACCTGTAGACATAATATTTTTAAAGTCCACTAGAAGATAGACATCAATCCATTAAAAAGCAAATAGTTTCCTGACTAAGGAAACAACTGAATTACCAAAAAGGTACTTAACTTTGTAATCGTTCTACAAACAAAACTCACCGAAATAACAGAATTGTCTAAAATAGAGGACTGTAAAATTTAGTGTCAGTTAAAAGCACTTCAATATTTTATTTAAAAAATATTAGAATTCTCTTTTTCAGCATTTTGTCTTAAAAAAATTTAGCACATAACTGATTTACAGATGGAACACAGAGATATCAAAACAAAATTCATAGCATTTTTGCACTCACTAATGAAGAAATACGGCTACAATGTACTTCCAGTCACCAAAATAAAAAAAGTCCTGACATTTCCTTCTGCTCTCTTTTTTACGAGTTCTTTTTGCAGTTATTATAGGAAGCCTTTTTGAAAAGGAAATACAGAAGTAAAGAAGCCTTGTGCCACGGTTCTATTTTGGCAGAAAACCACGTGTGTGTTCAGGGAAGCAGAGTAATATGTCCAATGTCTTACATGGAAGAATGCACAAAAAATACACACCCAAAAGCTAAAAACACCAAGATCCGTATTGGAGCAGGAGCTGCCGCTCAGGAAAAGCTGTGTTGTAATAAACTATGACTTTGGAACAACATTCAAGCAAAGATGCCTATTGTGAGTGAGAAATGATTTGATTAAATATGAGGGTTAGAGAACAGGCAAGAAGTTCCTTTCTTTACTTTGCAGTGTGCAAAAAGGAACAGCGTCAGGCAGCTGCTATCATTCCCAGAGTATAAATAAAACCAAGTTTGCTGTCACAACTCGGAGAAATTATTCGTGGTCAAATAAATCTCCTGTCAACACCAGATATTTTTAAAATCCATCCGAAAAGTAACTAGTAACTGGGAACAGGTTGGTTGGCAAAGGTGGACACTGCAAAACCAAGTAAATGCCAATTATTGCCTCTCAGGTTGCCTGATAGTTTTTAAACCCCTCGAAAAAGTCATTTCAAATCTGGGCTGAAGGGTGAGTGCAAAATTAGCAGCTGCTGATTAAGTTCTTCTCCAACAGTTTAATAAATGAACAACTGGCATCAGCTAAATCATAAAAACAATCGTAGCAGTTAAAAAATTGTAAGAAATATTAAATGCTACATATGACAGCCTCCTCATTTTTCCTCAGACTTGTTGAGAAAATATTTGTAGTATAATCAGGTTGTTACAGGCCAATATTTAAAAAATACAGTTGAGATTGATTCCTTTTCCACAGAAAAGCTGTGTTTACATGATGCTTTCAATGATATTTCATAGCACTTCTTTGTGCATGTACCAGCCTGTGTTTAGTCTGAGGATTCATACCTGAAGAAAATAATTTCTTCCCCATTATTTGCATTCATGATCCTTGACCCTTAGGCTCGATTTTTTTCCCTAACACTCTGCCTCTCACTTCTTCGTGGCAGGATAATTATTTAGTGCATATGCTTTTTGTTATGGAGGTCGGCAGAAAAGATCTGGTGCAACAAACAGTTCAGAGCAGGATGAGTATTTCACTAACACCTGGATGGGTGCCATTTTCTTTTCAAAATTAAGTTTTAAACACTTTTTTGCTTTACTTTCGCCTTTCTGAGTACAGTTCAGACAGGCTTAACCTTCTGACCTTCTTTACAAGGGGTCTCATCTTTAATTACTGTAATACCTTGACTGTGAAATGTTCAACTGAAAAGAGCAGATGACATTAACAAAATGCCAAGTAGGCATTAGCCAGAGAAACAATTACACCAGACTCTGGCTCATGGTGCACTTTTATAGTGACCATTAAATAGCCTGGATTTATCCGGGGCTGGTGGTGGGGCTTCAGAGAGGAGACTGGTGAGCCATACAGAGTTTAAGGAGGCCAAGTACCAAACTTGCTCACTCTCCCACACTGAATATCCTGTGCAAGGGAAAGGCCCAGGAGTAGAAATGCAGCATTTCCCACAGAGTGGGTTATGCCTGCAGAATCCTGCTCTTGTCCGGTAGAAAGGCATGAAGTCACACGAGCAAAGGCTGCTCCACTCCGGAATGGAGTTTTGTGACTTCAACCACACAGTGCCAATGAGGGCTGTCAGATCCAGCATTAAAAGGACTTGCTGATCGGAAAATAAATTTGCTGTTGGCTTTGTTGCTTTAGGTGTTTCTTCCTGTGAGAACACCGAGACTTCTGCTCAGCAGAGCAGTGCTTACTCTTTCGTTGCCTTGAGAAGTGCCATTGGTCAAAGCACCAACATCCACCACCATTATCAGTCTCTGCTTTAAGAAGAGTGTCAGAAACCACGTAGGGTTGTGCTTCCAGGCAGGAAGGGAAACACACTCTAGTTGCACCCTCTTAAGTGTACAGCAAATTTTGATCCCCAAAAGAATTTATTCTATATCCTAAGTCGCTCTATTTTTTCTCATAGTGTGGATGTTTTCTGATGTTGCTGAAGAGTTTCCAGTCTCCCTTTCCTTAAGGGCACATACCATATCTTTCTACAGTTTTCCAGATTGCACTTCTTGTTTTAATGACTCAGGCTGTGCAGACGGGAAGGATGTTCACAGGTCTCCAGAAACACACGTCAAAAGTCTTCCTTCTTCTATCTTAATAGTCATTATCCTGCTCAGTATCTTTCAGCCATCAATTTATTTTATAATGACTTGAATTCATCTGTCACATCAAAAATATAACTTTTTAATTTATTAGCCTGGAAACTTTATAAAAATGACAATAATTTCCCTCAAAGCCTGAGAGTTTCTTCTCATATGTAGGCTGACGACCCGAAATCTTTCATTTTCTCTCTAACTAGAGAATTCATACTATAGTTTCAAAAAATTCTCCTAACTTCTACATCCTAATTAAGATTTTTTTTAGTGGAGAGAATAGTGGATTACAAATCTTTCTTATGCACTTTTATTGCAAAAAAACAGAGCCTGGTCGGAACTTGTCCCTGTAAAATAAATGGAAAAAATGCTTTAGTTTTTAGAGGGGATCCTGTCAAACTGGTGAAAACAGCCATAGAGAAACCTCTCAGATAAGGGTAGGGAGAGAAATTTTTTCAGGTTGATTATTGTATTTGAGCTGTTCATCATTCAAGGAGTGATGGACAAATATAAAGCTCATTTAGAATCTTTATACACAGATGCTTTGAAAACTTGTCCCCCATCGCAGAGCTGGCAGAAGAAAGCATTTCATCTGACTTTGACAGCATTTATGGAAACAGTGATTTTAGCTCCAAGACTTAAGAAATATCTTGCTGGAACATCCTGAAACCCCTCAACATTTTTTTAAGTGACATCATGTCATACTGTGACACCTACCGTCTTCAAGGAACTGTGTCAAGATAGTTCACTGATGGACATTGCAGACAAAGACTCATAACTGTCTAAATGTAAACGGTGATTTTATGAGAGTTGGTTTCTGTGGGCTCTTTAGTTCTAAGTTACTTCTTTTTTAATTGCTTGTTTTATTTGAAAGTATGTAAATTCCTTTAAATCTCTCATTAAAAAAAGGATATTTCTTTCAGAAATTATTTTCTTAATTGGCAACTAATGTTTTCAAGTTTCATGATTTAACAGAAACAGCTCTGCAAGCATCTGCTCTCTTCATGATTTCAGCATCACTTTCAGCATCAGCCTTTTTTGAGTTCTCTACAGAGTTGTTACAAGATTACTCCTATTTAAAAGACCCAACAAAGACAGAAGCTTTATAACTCTAGGTCTTGCACAAAGTATCTGTTCTTGTCTTTCGAGATGAAAGCTGTAGAGATAATACAAGATATGGAAGGGGGAAACAAAGGTTTGCAGAAAAAAGTTTTAGTTTATATAGCAATAAAAGAGAAAAGTATGGTTCTCTTACACTGGTATCTGTTCATTGGCACTGTCTCCTGCTAACAAGGAGGGGTGCTCTGAAGTTAGAGTTAACCTCAGTTTCCACTCACTTAAGACCTGTAATAAATTTAATGATTAGACGGTAAATTCACTTACAGAGGAACACATAATGCCAAGGGGAGCAAAAAGGAGTAGCTACTTCAGGTGCATTTAGAACATCATTTAAAGAGGACTTTAACCACACTACTCAAAATCCTCACAGTAAACACGGCTGAGTGATCAGTTGTTCCTTTAATAAAAATATGACACATTCAGTAATAGGTTGAAAATGCAGTTACAAGAGAGTCATGCTGTGGGATGTATTGTGAGCATCAGTCCCAAACAAATGTGCAAGAGTGTTTGGAGAGAGCACAATATAAGTACCCCAACAACCAAGATTTTTTGTATAGGTAGAAGGTCTTTTGGAAATACTTTCTTTTTGAAAAACACAATTCTAAATGGAAAACGCATTTTTGATATTTGATTCTATTAACCAACCAGAAACACTGAAAGATATCTATAATTTTGATAGACATCTAAAATAGAGAGAAATAACCACTAATTTCAGAAAAAAGTTTCTGTGTTTCTAATTCAAAAACGTTTCTACTAAATGAAGCAAGCTGAAAATTGGAAATTTTCCTAACATTGGAGACATAAGATCCTGCAACTATAAAGGTAGAGATAAGAATATTTTCCCAGATCTTCAGATATGTATTAATTTTTCCCAAGGATAACATTGTAAATGCAGGTTTACACGCAGTACCAAAGTATTTAATAGCACTGAAGTGACAAGCTCTGTCTGAGTTTATGTGATTGCAATTTTTCTAACTTCCATCAATGTAAAAACACGAAGGAATTGATGATCACCTGAAGATACAAGAGAGATAAGAATTTGTTTTCTTCTGTGTACTACTTTGTGTGTCAAGCAAAGATAAAAAGCCAGCAGCAGAGCAGAGCACTAAACATCAAACTCACACAAACCATGTGGTTTTCATTCTCTTGCAAAGATCAAGAGCAGTTAAATCATCTCCATATCAGTGGACAATCCTTCTGCAGCAGAACCAAATCCTAACAGCTAGCTCGGAAGTTTCAAATCCTCCAAAGGACGTTTTCAAAAGCTACAGGAAAGAACGAGGACTTGGGATAATTACAAATGGATTTTTTTACTTCAGAGCACTTGTTCCTGCTGATGGGACATCAGAGTATATTCACTCAGTGCTGGAGGCAGGAAGTGTGTACCCATTTTTACAGAAATAAAAGTCAATGATCTTGTGACTAAACAAATATTTTTACTAACAGAGAAAAACTATTTAAAAAATACTATTTTTATGGTTAAGGTTAGTTCTCAGCTTGTGTGTTAATGTTATGCGTCCCATTAACATGCACCTTAACCTAAATTAGATATGATAATTTTTATGTTCTTAAGTCACCAATTTTCTTTTAAATTCTTTCAACTCTGTGCTGAATAAGAATAAATATCCTGAAAGCCATCAGCATCCCATTGGATGGCACAGCCTGCTTGAGAACACGTGGGCTTAGAACTAGGGAGCGGTTCTCTGAAAGGGCTGTCATCCACGGTAAAAATTATTAGAACGCTCCCCCAAAAAATAACCAACCAAAAAAACAAATCTAGCTTACATCCAGACAGAAATTCCCACTTCTCTATTTGCCATTGTACATTAAATTCCCTGAGGTGTATCTCAGAAATACAGGACCCATTCAGGAAATCTACCACAGGATGTTCTGAAAGAGCATAGTCTGATAACTGTCCTGCAGGTCCAGAGATGCCTGGTAGAGGCAAATATGCTCTCTATATTGAAACTGAACATTGTCAATGCTGGTGATATTTATAAATGTATTTAGGGGTCCTTACACCTTCAAGTAGAGCGGCTGCGTGGACAATAGGAAATCAGGAGCAATGCCCCTTACGGCATGGTTTCACAGCTATAAAGTGTGGCAAAAGGATCCAAATTAAAATTACTGGACAGAGAACAAATCCCATGTAGCACAATATCTTGTCCTCTCCTGGGACCAGAATACACATCGCCCTCTGAGACTGAATTTTCTAGTACTTTTGTTGTCGAAGGTGGCCTTGAAATTTTGACTACCTCTGTTTTCTCTCTATTAAATTGCTCTAATAAATTAGCCTGAAAAACATGAACTACTAATCTCTAAAGAAAATTAAAGCTGATTTCCAAAGAATCTTTGTAAAGTTTTTTTTACCACACTTAGAAATATCTGATTCTGTCATTAATTAAAATTTTCTCTCCTTTTTACCTACCTTTCTCCTTACTGGAACACTATACAAAAATTCAGTTAAATGATATAAGCATGTTTATATATGCATAAATTTACACAAAGCTTTCCAACTTTATCAGACTCTGTTCCTGCCCGTAACTGTCAAGCGAGCAAGGGATTGTGAGAGGATTATACTTAGAGCAAAGAAGCCCTTAATCCAGTTTTTCAGGGTTTATGCAAAAAAAGAAATCTTTTTTTCCCCGGTTATCAATTTTTGTCTTAAACTAGGAAAAAAGGATTGGGTTTTTTTGGATCTTAAAGCATATGAGGCAGCTGGAAGGCTTAGAGACACCTGTGATTTCTTTGGTGTGCTTCACCTACACCTCATCTATATGGAATACAGCTTAAATGACAACCAAGAGCTAGATAGGATATATTTGTTTCAGTCTGACTCCCTCTTCATATGTGACAAAAAAATGAGAGTCTTGTCATCCACCCAGGACTTTCAGAGGGAGCAGGACTGACTTTCAGGAGACATGTGTCTTTGTTGATCAGGATGGAGCTCGTTACACAGACGCTTCTTGTTCTACTCCTTTCATATGAATAAGGCATTCCGCTGTGCAAAAAAGAACTGCAATGTGGTGACAGACTCTGTCCCTTGAACTGCTTGTGCTCTCACTACAAGGGGAATTTTGCAGAATCTATATATCCGTCAAACTAAGCAACCCTTCTTGTTCCTAAATCATGAAAAACATCATAAGAATGTGAATCCATTTGCTCATCAAACGAGTGTTTGCAGCAATACACTGTTCTGAACACTAGATTTGATCTGAATTTTTTGTTGCAAAGATATAGATATTTATAAGTTTATTTATTCATTTATGCTGCATGATGATTTAGAGGAGAACGTGGTTCATGCAGCAGTAAGAGAGGATTTTGGCAAGCTCATAGTGCATTAAGCTAAGGAATGACGAAGGTTAATTTTTTGAAATGCCAGATGAGGGGAAGAGAAAAAATATTAAAGGAAGTTGCCATTGTAAGAAACAATGAGAAACTGGCTCTTCTGCAGGGTAGTGGCTGCTGGCTGTACTCTGCATCGGCAAGCGTTAATTGTTGCCAGGGTAGAGAGATCCCCTGCGTTTAAATAAGTCTAGGTCGTCTTTTTAAGAAGTGCAGATGGGTTTAGTCAATGGTTTTAGAACGTGATTTGTTGCAAAGGAGTAGAAACATGCCTTGGAAGACTTCAATAAGCAAAAGTGTGCTGTGGTTCAGCAGCTGCTGTTTACTATGAAATTTGTCAGTGTAACCACCTCAGCTTACTCAGTTTCTGCTTTGTGCTTATTATGTTAATTAGTCACTGCCAAGTTACAGTTTTAACCCCGAAAACTTCTTTTTAACCTACCTATTTTTTCACATGCACCATTTAAGAGAAACTGCTTTTAGACTTCGATTCTTCATGCTACCACCGGGATTGATCAACCCCTTTTGTCATTAATCTCTTGCTAGAGGCACGTGGACACTAGGTGATCGTAGATAGCACAATATGGGACAGAGAATGTAGGATATTTTGCGAGAGGACCAGAAATGAAAAGTAGAGCAGAATGAGGTCTCTGTGGAGACATTTCAGATAAAAAAAGCCCAAGGAGAGTCAAGTGTGAACCCAGAATTCTCCATCTTGTATTGAGCATTCAGGTGCATGGAGGCAAAAATATCAAGTGAAATTCTCTGATCCATACGCAGTGTGAGCAGAAGGCCTGGACCACATCCTTGCTTGGAGGAAACCCCTAGGATTCAAGGTGCAGTCTAAAGCCCCTACACTGTGCAAAACTGATCGTAGTCCATTCAATAAAGCATTCGTGTCAGATTCATGAAGAGCAGGAAATTATAGGTTTATAATTGGGAATTTAGGGAGAGTTACAGTTAACATGCATGGGATGACATAAAATCCGAATTTAAGCGGGACCCCATGTTCTTACATTCTTAATTCCTAATCCAATCAACAAAGATTACAGCTGGGCATGACGTTAAGATTCTATTTTATTTCTCCTAGAAAATATATTAGGTATGGTTGTCGAAGGTTTAATTGGGACATAGCAGTTTTGATGATCCTGCATTTTCCAAAGATATCATAGAAATATTTAATCTGTTTACCTTGCATGTTGTCAGGCTGGACAGGGCGTGGAGTGACTTGGTCTAGTGAAATGTGTCCCTTCCCATGGCAAGGCGTGGATGAGGTGACATTAAAATGACCCTTCCAACCACAGACATTTTGTTATTCTGTGATGCTCTAAATATTTGCTATTTCCTGCCCTTCTATATAGGTGTGCATAAAGTAGTGAGGGACAACACACTTGTTAATACAAAGAAGTATACTTTTTCCTAAATGCAAATCTCTCAATTCAGTGGTAATAAAAAATGCATGTGACAAGGAAAAGAACAGAGTCAAATAGCTACAGTTTTGCTTTGAAAAATTTCTAATAATTAAGACCTTAGAGTAATCCCAACAGATTATTTGCAATGGTTACAGACAGGCACAAAACTCAGAAACTGCCTAGAGGGAAAATCATTACTTTTCCGTGAAAGACTTCTGCTCTTCAGTCTTCACAGCGTGAGTTTTCACAAGTGAACTTGAGAGCAGGGTGTCAACCATGGAGCACCAGCATCTCTCTCCTCACAGACACAAAGATAATACAGACAAGGCGGGTTCCGAAGAACCTGCCTCGTGTCCTCATCCTGCTGAACTACACTTCGGACTGGCAGAGGCTGAGAGGACTCACAGAGCCACAAAAATATCTACAGTGACACTGGGGCAGAATCACCCCCAGCCCTATATTGGTCAAAGCAGCACTGCACCATGTCCTGAGGTATAGAGGGCAGTGCAGAGGCAAATCTAATGGGAATCCAGAGCTGAGAGGTTTCCAGAGGCAGCTATACTCACCTCAGGAAGTAAGGACATGTGGCTAAATGAGCATAAAATAACATTTCTGTATGAAAAAAAATTGTGAAAAATCTACAGGTAATATTAAATAATATATAACGGGACAGGTATATATAGAAATATATGCATTATATTTGTTACTTATCCGTCTATCTATGTTTCTTATGCAGCACTTCATGTATTGGTCTTATGTCTAAATTTCTACGTTTCTTATACTGACCCCTAAACATTTAGCCCATAGTTAGAAAGTACGTTGGTTTCTTTAGGCTATTGACCTTAATACGTCTCAGATTTTCCTGACAGAGTCCAAATTCCTTGTGCTGCCCACTTCAGGCAACAGTCCTTTAAATACTACACACTGGAGCCATAAAGCATGAAGGAAAATATCAGGTTTAATTATATAAACCACCATTTTTCTTGCTCTTCTTAAATTTTTTAAGTTTACTTTACATTTCGTGGCATCTCAGCTGAGTAATTTTTTTCTATTATCTTCAAGAAAAACTTCATCTATTACTTATGAAAGCCACACATAATAAACAGCAGGTTCAGAGAAGGAATTTCTGTTGAGTCATTATTAGCAGAAGTCTTTAAAGCGTCTCTAAATCACACACTTAATCAGTTCTCTTTTGTGCCCTTGGAAAGTTTGTTATGCTCTTTAAAGATTGTGATTAAACATGCAAATAGAGGTATGAGATAAGATTTTTTGTTACTTAATCTGATTATCCTAAGGACATGGGGATTGTTGCTTTTTTTATATATAAAAGCTGAAATACACAAATATTTTAAAGAAATACTTACTTTCATACAATTTAAACTATATAGAAACGTTCTGATAAATGGCTTTAAGTCACTTAATATTTGTTCTTTAACAACACGCAGAGGTGGTGTGTATTGAGCTTCAGCTCTCAAAATGTCACTACTAAAAACATACAGCCATCATCTCTCCACATCTGCTTAGTATCCATATCTTCACTCCCACTTTTTCTAAGTGAATATTTAGAGTATATTCTAAATTTCTCTTTCTTCATGGACAAAAGATGATGGAATATTTTATGAGTCTCAGTGCTGGTGGTCAGCCTTGTTTGTCTGCCTGTGTGTCTGTGTCAGTGTGTATATGTCAATATACATTACCAGGGTGCAACAGAACTTATTCCCACTTGGAGTTTTGATAGATTAACTGTAAAACAGCAGTAAAAAGACTGCTTGTCTTTAGGCTTTTAAAAACTCAATCAAAACTCCAAAACTTTTGTCACACTCTATGGGATACCTTGACTAAATTACCTCTGTGTGTTCCAAGAAGATATTTATTCTGAAAAGACTTTCCATAGGACTGGAAGTTTGTTTATCTCATAATAAATCAATGTATAACCAGTGCATACATAGTTAAAGTTCCCATTTATATTATGTTCGAAATGAGTAATTTCAGCATTAAAAAATATCTAGTCGAGTAAAGCCATATTCTAACTTTAGTTCTGATTGTGAAAACAAGTCTTGTCAAAGTTCTTCATGAGCACTTAAGAAGGGCAGATTTATA
This sequence comes from Dendrocincla fuliginosa, assembly GCA_035047845.1. NCBI lineage: Eukaryota > Metazoa > Chordata > Aves > Passeriformes > Dendrocolaptidae > Dendrocincla > Dendrocincla fuliginosa. The sequence goes on from JAWWMO010000022.1 coordinate 1,300,827, forward strand.
TTTGAAGAGGAAGTTGAATCATATACACAGATTTTCCCAGCTGTATATTAGGAAGTTTTCTGTAAACTTCAAGAACTATGGGGAAATTAAGCCGTATCAAAAGGAGGGCAAACTGTCATAGAGAGGGCACTCACAAGCATCTGTTCTTGGTTAAAACCTGACCCTAGCAGGTAAACATAAGATTACCTGCTTAACCTAACTGCCTGAGTACAGAATGTCCACTAATTGCTGTGAGTGATGTTGGGATCCCAATTCCCATTTCTGATGGAAAGGCTGAAAATTCAAACATTTTGCACACTACTCAGCACGCCAGCAATTGAATTCTTCCAGTACTAATGACAGGAGTGTTTTCGATCTACTTAGCAAAACAGTTTTGTGATGGAACCAATTCAATACATTGCCAATCAGCTGGTGAGAGAGTCACACGGTTTCCAGAAGTCTGTTTCATAAATTCATAATCTGGAATATTTTTCAAGGTACAAAAATACTTTCAATGTTGATAACACCCATTAGTGTGATTTTCAATTTACACTCTTTGATTTTTTTTCCAATTCTTCCCCACCTCTGGCTTTCTAGAAACATATTTTTTGGAAAAGATGGAATAGCAATAATAACAATTTGTATGCATCAACTAATGGTCAGCAGCATATCCACCTTAAAGAATAAGTTTATATTTTGGAACTGTGTTGAAAAATCTGTACAATGACTTTTCATTCAAACATCGCTCAACATGCATGAAACTAGGAAAAGCTGAAAGCAAACCAGGTGCTTCTGAAAGGCTGCAGATTTCAACGCCAGTAATACCCACAGGAAGCCCATAGGTACTTGGATGATTCTGCTCACAAGCAAATCCTTCAAGAGCTTTACAGAGAAGGGAATTTTTGGTTGGCTTGGGCTATAATGGCATTCCCAGTGGAGCTCATCACACACAGCTTCATTTGGCAGAGCTGGAAAAAGACGGCAATTCGGACTCAGCTGTCAATTAACATAAAAGAATAAGAAGAGTTTACCAACGAGGTAAACTAAAACGATATCTTTCTTAGTGTTCCCAAAAAATTATCCCATCAGTCTGAACACTGCTCAGTCATTCTCCTTACACTGCCATTCCTGAAAAGGCATCAAAAAGTCATGGTGAATTTTCTGCTTCAAACTGGACAAGATCCTCTCTGATGGTATTTGGGTTTAAAATAACTGCTGAGGTGTCCATGTTCAGACTTTCCAATTAAGCCAAAAATTCAGATTACAGAACCAAAAAGCATGGCATATTGTTCTTTGTGCATATTTTAAAAAAAAAAACATTAGAAAATTTTTTCCAAGTGTTCTTTTTTCGTCTGAGAAAGCCTTTTACTTTGAAAACAGAAAAGAGTGGTCAAGTTGCTCAGTCTGTTCTATATGTTCGCTGTGCATGGGCAGTCTATCCAAGGGCTTTTGGGGTTTGCCAGTCATTAATGCCTAACTCAATATTTTGGATTCACGTACTCAGGCATTAGAAGGACTAAAATGAGATGCTCTTATTACAACATTTATGAAATCAGACACAGGAGTTCCATGTATAAGTGACCTCAAAACTCATTTAGCACAAGAGCTTCGTCTCAGCCATGCAGCGTCTCAGAAATAAGAAGGGCAAAGGAGAAAGAGATGCTAAGAAAGTAATTCAGAAAAAAATCCTTTGGAAAGGAGGAAACCACAAATTTCTGTTCTTTCCCAAACGTATTTTCAATACCATATGTCCTGCCGTAGATCTCAAGAAATATCTTGGAGCCCAGTGCTTTAAGACAGGAGGGAAACCAGGGCACTTTGAGGATATTCACTGTTTTTGGCATTCTAGTCACACTGAGACTATGAACATTACTATTTTTCTGTTATGAGAAGAGGTTCCAAAGGCTTGCACATGGAAGAGTTGTTGTAAAAGAAAAACAGGTTTTAGTATTTTACAGATCCTTTGAAACTTATACATGTACAGGGAAAGCTTTAGAGCTATGTTAAATAGAATTTCCAGGGAAGCAAAGGAAACAAATGTAAAACCTGGGTCCTCAAAAATCAGCATCCACAGCATCTATAGAGAAGAGGGGACCTTGCAATGAAGTTACATTCCAGCAGAGATTTCCATCATATTTGAGCCTGTGGCTAAACGCTGGAAAATATCAGCATTATTGCCACAAGCCAGTCAGACAAGAAGAGCCTGAACCAGTGATGCATCAAACAAGAAGAACCAGAGAGGAGGGAATATTTTTCTTTTTGTAACTCCCCACACATCCATTTTCCCGACCTTAGTACTATGGGAATGTAAGTAACAGTAACAGTGTACTGAGATCCCAATAGACTGTTCATGCCACCCCAGGAATCAAGAACAGCCTGAAAACACATGTGTGCCTTCACAGAGATGATTCCTACACAGGACACACTTAATAACAGATGATATATGTGCACAGACACAAAAAATTATGTAAAAGAGATGCCTTAATGAAAAAAAGAAACATAAAAAGAGATATTATTTTCATAGTTCAGGATAAGCAGTTAAAATTTAGTTAAATTTTAACCTCTGTATTTTTGTTTTCTTTCGGACATAAAATGGTTACTATTTAGCTTACTCTGAAAGCTAAACTTTAGCATTAAGAAAGCAACATCCTTGTATAAAAGTATAGCACTTACTGTGCAGATACTATGTAATTCAGCCTAATGGGAAAGAACGTGAACAATTTTAAGTGTATTGCAACCAAGTATATATTTGCTTACTCCTTTATGTATAGAAAACAAAAATCCTCACATAAAAAAAATTCTTTTATTTCTTCTCCCTTCCCCCATTTCTCATCGTTTTTCTCCCCTTTTTTGACTGAAAAAAACTTCTTGTTCTTAAATGCCCTTGGATCAGAAGTAAGACCACAGCTAAGACTGAAAAAATATTTCACTGGATGTACCCTAGGGAAGCTGCCCTGAGAAGAAATGCATGGACTTCTTCCAGTTTAGAAAACACCCTAATATTTCCCTTGCTGTAAGAGGAAATCAGTTGTATAATCTTTGCTCTGATGTTAGCCTTACATTTCCCAGAAAACGCTTTTGAAAAACTAGTGGTGACTTGTAACGCTGAAGAAGTACTTGTTTTCACTTACTCTTTTTTTCATCCTCCCCCCAATCATTTAGGTTTTTTTAAGGCTGTATTATCTATAAAGAAACTTTCCTGACATCATGATAAAGGAGAATCACAGCGTAAAATTCTGGTTTAGAATTAAATTTACATTTTCATGAGAACCAAATAATTTTCCCCACGGAATGCATAGGCTGTAATAACCAGTTAAATCATTCCTTTCAGTCCCAATGGTTGCAACTGAAGGTTTTTAGTAAAGAAATTTTCTTTTATGACACTTGATACTACTCACTTTATTCTTAAAACAATTAAATACCCATCAAAAAATTCAAATAACCATATCATGAAGATTTTACTAAGGACTCATATAATCAGGAGTGCAGCAGGATGATCTTGGCACGGTCCCCGTTAGCAACTACACACACTCAGTTGCATTGCAAGAACAAGATCGAGCACGAGAACCTTTATTACATTTTATGACACATATTTATACCCCTAAGCTCTAACAATGGTGGTTCTATTCTTTATTAAGGATTTCATATGTTTGCTACAATATTTGAGATTACTAAACAAAAAATACAGAAGACCTTATTCACTATTGTAAAACACCTGCTGTGCTGGCCATGACTTGTTACTTCTGTGATCTTTCCCAAGGCTTCCTTCCCATGAGAAGGACAATGCTGCTTGTTTCAGCATCAGGCCTGCTTGCTTCTGCTACAGGGCTTTTTGCAGGGGAATCCATATTTTGAAACCCAACACAGGAGGTTTCTGCTTTTTTTACCAGCAGCATGCACATATCTCATCCCACAGATTTCCTCTTTGTAACAAGCACAGGCTATTTGGATTAATATCCCCTTTCCGTGCATATTGATTTAAATTTCCTATATAATCCTGCATTTGGAAAGTCCTCTCTAGATAATCCTGCCCAGAGTCACCCAGGAGGGGAACACACCCAGAGAGTAAAAAAAGGAGCATTATCAAACTTGGATTTTTAAACATTCTTTATCAATAAAGCAGATGTCAAGAGATATGTGGTACTGGTTTTAAATATCCATTCCATCAATGTTGCAGCTTGAAATATTAAATATTGACATGAAACATTCAACAAATTCTTATTTTTTTAATGCATTCTAAGTCGTTCAAATGCCCTTTAAAATTTCTCCGGCTGAAAAAAAGAGAATTTTCTCTGGTTCTTGCCAACAGCCTCAGAAAAGGCTCCCACATCCTGATGTCAAGTTCATAAGATGCAGTATCAGGCACAGGCAGGGACAAAACAAGGGCATTTTACAGAGGACCAGCCTGTCCTGTAACTGCGCCCAAGGCCTTTTTACTTCCAAGATGTTCCCAAATAATTCCCAAAATAAGCTCCAAATTGAAGTTCCAAAATTTGGTGAGTACTGTTAATTTTTGAGCTAACGTGATGGACCACTAAAATACAGGAGGAATCCTAGTTTAAGCACTCTTTCAAAGAAAAACAAGTCGAAGACACAGTCCATCAGGAAACAATCCAAACTCAAGGAACCCAGGCTGTCCTCTGTTTGCCAACTTCCTCCTGAGAAGTCATTTCAACTTCCTTTACCAGCTTTTCTTAACGCAGCAACTGAATGTCACTACATTTTTAAGCTTTACATTTCATTTATTACAGACACCCTAGCGTATTTCTAAGCAAGAAAATTATATTACTTTTATTAAGGAATATATAATATTCATAATATAAGCTTCTCTGTCAGGTAAAAGACTTAAATCTCTCAAAAGGGATTAAGGGTTAAGGAGAAACAGACAAAACTCCTCAGCATCAACTTAAGAAGCAGCTTAGTAAATCATTTCTTATAATCTTGCTGACTAATTCAAGGTACTTAAGACATAAAAATATTTGTTTTAATGATAGTTTAATAAAATCTTTATTGCTCTGAATTCACTGTTTATTGTTAGTCTTATTTCTCTGTTACTTGCTTAGAAAAAGAAGATGCTTTGAGTTCCAGAGAGTTTTCAGTTCTTTGGAGCATTCATACATTTTATTGGTGTCTAAAAGAAAAATTTAAATTGATAACGAAATCACTGCCTGCTCTTCCCCATGGACACTATTACATTCAAAAATTCTGTTGCCTGGTTAGTTACAGACTTTATATATTACCTTAGTCTGGATTATCAAAATTAATGAAGGAAATTATCTCTTCTGTTTCAAATTTTATTGATCGTTTCTAAGGATAAATTTGGAAGGCTTCTTCTTCCAATATTTTTGTATTTCTTGAACTTTTTTCCCTTTTTTATTTTCTTACATTAGTTTATATTTAATGTACATCGCACTGACTGCTGAAGATCACTCTTTGTTAATAATGCCAGCTACAGAAAATCCTAGTGATACACTCCCAATTTCTGTAAGCAGAAATGAACAACGGCATAATTACTAAAGCTCTCTAGTAAGTGTTTTTAGAGCAGAAATTTTCTCCATGTTTTGCATCTGTTATTTGACAACTTATCTTTTCAATAGCAGGGAGTAGAAAATAATAGAGAGTTTAGAAAAAACAACTAAACACAGAACTGTGGCCTACAGGAAACGTGACAGGCAAGCTAGTCATTTCTTTCCTCCCATTTGGAGACACCAGCCATGATCAGTGTAAGTCAGTAGTTGCAAGAAAGGAGACAGGGTAAGGTCAAGCAGAAGTGCCAGGGCCAGGTCCCCCTGCAGAGGCACAGTCATAATCATGATAGCTTGTGAAGTTTGGAGCAGCTCAGTTTCGCTAAAGACAGTTATTTCCAGGATAGAAGGAGGAAATTATCTGAGAGGATAAAAAGAAAGGCCATTTCTGTTTCCTAGTGAAAAATGATCAGTAGTATTATGGAATTTTGAAATATATTAACTTATGTCTGTTAATAATTTCATTTTTCAGGAAGATAAGCTTAAGTTTAAAACGGAAATTTCCATCAAGCATTGCCAAAAGCTGCTCCATAAGCCCCAGAACACACCAGAAGCTGTTCTACTTAGAAGTGTTCCTTCACAATGTCTTTCCTTTCACCTCTTACAGGAAGGCAACAATAATCAGATAAAGATGTTTCAAAATAATTTAGGAACTTTTATTTAAGACTTTTATAACACAAACTTTCAAAACAATGAGACAAGACCAAGAGTGAAGAAAAATACACTGCCAAAATCTAGAGATGTACAACTGTGAAAATTTTGTCATTGTCCACACTTGGGAAATTTCATACAGATAGAACAATAGTGCATTTATATTGTGTAAACCATGCACATAAGCATCTTCCTACCTTCTTTGTCCTCAGTCATTTTACAAGTAAGGAGCAGAATGCACGTTTTTGCACTTTGACTTTATGAAATATGAATAAGTAGAAGACACTATAAGCAGAAGAACTGAAAAGAAGATAAAAACACAGGGCGAATAAAAAATAGTCAGCAAGGACAGGGAAAAAAATCCCTTGACAATTTAAATTCAAATATACCTTGAGTCAGAGCTGAAATAATGTAGTATCTTCCATCAAAGAGGTGAACAGAGGAAAATGACTCTTATCATTCCATTGCAAGAGAAGTGTTTGGAGATGCCAAGCTTGGGTGAATTGACAAAAAATGCAAATCATATAAAAATACATAAGCACAGGAGGAGAAAAATACATAGAGCTGTAAACAGTTAAATAGTCTGATCTAGCTTAGAAAGCATCCCTGGTGGCTTTCACAAACAGCAGTAATTCACAGAAATTTTAAAAGATGATTACAAGCAAAAGAACACCTGACGACACCCTCGCTGCGGAGAGAAGACGTCGCCTCAATGCTGTTGCGTGGTAGAGGCAGGAAAATGCGAAAAGCCGGGAAAGGAAGACTGAAATGTCTTGGGTTTAATTTAGACTGACTTCCTAACCTAAGACACCGACCCTTCTTTGTAAAAGGCATTGTCTGTTACGGAAAAAGAGCCTTAGACAGAAGAAAAACATCATTTTAGTGCTGTTACAGGGATAGACCTTTTTTCCACGAATTAAACTCTCTAGACAAGGAGCGCTGGATTAAACAGAAGTGGAGATTCCGACATTGGAGAGATGGATGTGCTTGCTGTCCCCAGCTGAGTCCTGTCCGTTAGTTTCTGCTTTCCTTTTTCGTGTCAGAGCAGAGCTTTGTGTCTCTTGCTCTAGAAATCAGAACTGAGGACAAGTCCTGTGCTTGTCCCAAGTGCCAGTCCTGCGTCTAAAATCCACCCCATGGTAGTAGCGGCAAAGGTGAAGGGTCGAGCTGGGTGGGGGCAGTTTTTATCACCCGAGGGAAGAGCTGGGCGAGAAGAATTTTGTTCCAGATTTCTGAGATGCAGGCAAAATGGAATTCAACAACTGAAATAAAAAAATCCCTGGGGTCAGCACCTCTCTTGCCAAATAACAGAAATTTTAAATTTTTGCTGAATTCTCCAATTTGCAGTGAGAACTATCTTAATTTTATCAGTAGAAATTGCCAACAAGGATAATCTGAGCTATCTAGTAAAGGATGATATTATAGCGTATATTAGGCAAAATTATTCAATAATTATCTTGGGTTTGGATCACAGCAAAAAAGGATCGCTTATACTGCAGGCATATTCGTATTTGTATGAGACAGAAAAAAGTTATACGGATGTAATATATTTATATGAAATTATCTTGCCTGAGAAACGAAAGGGCAGTGTTCACAAAGTAAATGAAATCTTTAAATGATATTTCTCCTCTTAAAATAACTTTTGAAGTTTAGCCAAAAAAATTATGCAAAACTCTGAGAAAAATTAAAACTTGTAAGAAGAAATACAACAGCAAAAATAGTATAAGTCCAGTCAGAATATATAAATTTACAAATAGCAATTGCAGGCATACTTCTAAGTTACAAATCAAAAAATTTGACCACTATGTACATACAGAAGTGAAATCACAATGAATGAAGTTTACCAAAGGCCCAGCATCACCCATCAAAATTTACGGACATCCTTCTCCCTCGGAATTCTTCCTCAGGGAATTGTCTACGGCTCTGTGATTTCATCTAGAGAATAATTCAGAGACGAGTAGATAACTGCGCCTGTGCACACGATGATTAGCATGGACACTGTATTCATTGCTCCTGTATTAAGCCAAGACCTAGCGGTGATGAAGATTTGTTTAGAGAGAGGAGAAATAGTGCAAAGGACATTGCTGGGCACATGGCTTTCATCAGGGGTTAGAACCTAACAGGGAATATATTAGAGGAGAAATATTGCCGTAAATTTCTCAGATGTAATATAACCAAAATCCAGCCAGTAATCACCCTGACAAATATTGCAATTTAATGCACTGTTCATTGTTAATTACTTTTTATCTCGCTGAAAACGATTTTCAATAGTGGATATATTTTTTCTCTATGCAGTGCTTCTGGTTAATGAAATACTGATAAAGGGTAGCATGAGGAATAAGCATACACATGGCTAGATTATCTCTTGCCCCTCTTCTTTCAGATTTTATCTCCAAATAACCGAAGTGGTGAAGAGGAGAAGAGAATTATTTTCTGAAAAAAGTTCACTGCTCCTTCTCAGTACCACCTGAATAAACAACGCTGCTTTTACCTCGCCAGGCAGACAGGGCCTGCAAACCCAGGTATTTTATTACAACGAAGACATCTGCTTTTATCATGAACCCTGCCTTCTGTGGACCAGCCCTAATATCTGGTATTTTCGGAAAATGTGAAACATCTGCAACTTTGAAAAATCTGTGATATCCTTCCCAAAAAAACTTAAAAAGATACAATTAACAAGGGACGCAATAAGTATGAAACCATTGATTATATTAAAATACAGACAGTAAGATATTTCTTGTCCCATATGCTGCCAGCTCGAGGGAGAACAGAAGATCTAAAGTGAAAGTCCCTGCACTAAATGCTCATTCACAAATTTTGGTAGGGCAGCATGGAGAGGGCGAAAATTAAAAAGAGTAGATGTAGCTCCAAAAAAAAGGGATTATACTCCTTTACACTTCTAGGACATTTCTTCAATTAATACCGATTCAGAACTCACCTAGAAGGCAGGGGGAGTTCAGAGAGAGTTTTATTGTTGCAAAAAGTTGTACCTTCCTTTATAGAGCTAAAAAAAATCACAAAAAACACATCCACACACAAACACAATAAAAATCAACACAGAGAAGTCATCCACCAAAAATCCCACAACTAACTCTAAAACTCCTTCGCTTACCAACTTCCAGGGGAGGAAAGACATCACCCTTCCTCAGGTCATGAACAACACGAGCTTGTGGTTTGCAGACACCACTCAAAAGACACGCTGTGATGCACCAGAAAACAAGGAGAAGTTAAAAGTACTATTTGATAAATGCAAAGATTTCAGACACTTCCCACTCTTTTGTTTCTTTTCAAATTTAAGGACATTTTGTATTTCAAGGGGGTATAAACAGAAATAATTCTAAAAAATCCACAATCCATTGCCATTCTAACTACTTATGTTGCCGGTAATATCCATTTGAAATACCCTAGGAAGGTACTATAATACCATTCCTTTATAGTTCAGTAGAGCAGATGAAGAGCTATTTCTCAAAGACAACAAGTTTTAAATATTACTTTGACGAAACGCAGTAATTCTGACATCACTTTTCCAGAGTAGATCATATACATAGTGACTGGTAGCTTTATATAAGTAATAGCAGGTTCGTCTCAACTGTTCTATTTCTTTTCCACCTTCAATAACCATCAGATATTTATGCTTGGCCCACAGCCCAAGATCCGAAAAGAGAAAAAGCCTCCTTTTCTAAACTCATATTTGTTGAAATCGCAGTAATCTCTCTTTGTACTGCTCTTGTTTAAACCATTGAAGTTCAAGCCTTCCATACTGTCGCAGCACTATTTTCTCCATTATTTTTTGTTCTATATCCCTTTCATGAAAAAGCTTTTCTGAGAAGAACATTCACTTTTCTACTGCTCACACACTGCATATTCTATAAATTAAGAGGTAGTTTCATGCTGTTGGTTTCATCAAGAAATTCAATCTACTAACGGAAAGAGCATAAAATTTCAACTCGAATTTTCTCAAGGGTTTTGGGGATGAAGATAGTGGGTCTTTCTCATTGTGTCCTTTTAAACTTGGCTCAAAAAGTAGTTTAAACCCGTTGTTGGGCACCTTCAACTGCTCTACTTAGCAAATTTCTATATCTATCTTATTTTCTTGAAATATTTCGTGATTTATCTTTAGTTGCGTATGGTGTCCATTCTAATTTACAAGGATAAAGGCGAGATACTGATAGTAACCATAATATAGTTCTTGTTTTTATGCTTGTTGATAATTAGGGCCTTAACCATGCAGTCTATCTCTGCAAACTTTAGCAAAAGCCGTTACAATTATTTCTATTAACACTCTCAGTATTCGATCCCTATTGAGTCCTTATATCAGTTCTCTCTAGGTTGTAATTTCTTATATCAGTTGTTGATACATAATATAAGTTACTGATACCTTAGGTCTTTCCCTTTTAAATGTTAGTTCCTTATAATCAGCAATTGCTATGAGCAAGTATGTAGATAAAAATCCCTCTGTAACTCTGTTATCAGGACAATCGGCGACAGAAAATATTTCCTTTCCCATTTCAAAGCTGGTTATATCTGTCTCTAAGTATCGACCTACTTCTACCTACTTAAAGGGGACAGAAGAGGATTTACATCAGCTTAGACACTGTTTTTTGCCAAGTCCCATAATATTTCTTCATAATTCTCTTTTTTCTCTTTAGGAAAAATTTAACAGACACATTGCTTTAGGAATATGAACAGAAGTACAAAAACTGTTTAGCATGGGTTAAACAACCTTTTGACAAAACAACAATTAACACAGAATAACTCAAAGAAAGAGGAAGCTAGATGGTATTCCTGGATACCTGCAGGCAGTAGCCCTAAAAGAGCTCTCAACATTTAGCATTATTGAAACTAACTCTCCAGAACACACTTATTTTCTGTTCCTTTTTCAGAAGGCCAAAAAAACTAAGCGGTGTCAACAGTAGTTTGACTTTAGTGCTCTGTGGGCATCACAGAGTTTTAACTCAAATCCAACACGATTCATTTCAAGGGGATTTATATATCCACTGGATTCGAAACGTAATCTTCTTTCCCATCACATGTAATTATTTAAATGCAATATAATTTCAGCAACAGTGTGCTTACAGAAAATGCTTAATTTCTTATTCGAGCCCTGCCCTCCTCTATGATTATTCTCACTCAGTCTCACTCAGGGGCAAAGCAGAACCATGAGTATTGAATTTCTCTTTCCATTAGAAGTACTCCCTTATCTAAATCACCTTTGATTTGGAAAAAACCCTTATTTTTAGAAACAGGGTGGAATACTTACAGCCTGGACTTTCATTGACTGGAGGAAGTGGTGCATCATACAGAGATTATTATCGGGGTGTCTGCTTTTAGTCTTTCTGAGTACGTCTGTGTTTGATACCAGCTCAGGCCCTCTTCTTCCTTCCCGGTTGCCAGAACTGAAGGAGCTACTGCTGTTGATCCTATGCTAAGATCCTGGCCTTTAAGTGGAAACTGCATTTTCTTTTTAAAATACTCATATATACACAATGCAGCTTGTACTGAGCATTTTTCTGATATTTTTCACTTTGGTTGGGGATTTTGCCTTTCTTTTTAAATTCCACCACAAACTCTGCACCACAAATGAGAGCGCAATAAACGACTATATTGTTTAGAGGAAGGGACTATGTGGAACCCAGAGAATGAAAGCTATAAGGCAACAGAATATTCTGGAGAACCAGGAAAACCCCCCTGGCTGTCAGCTGGGGGAGGCATTTCTGCCAACCTCAAGAGCTGGGTGCGTTCTTTCTTTCCTCGGGCTCCCTAAGCTCAGCCAAACAGGGAGGATTCTCATTATACTTATTTCCAAGGCCTAAAACAGAGTTTCAGAGAAAAGCAGAAATTTCAGGTCCTGCTGATAAAATTTTATTAGTCCAAAGTTTTTGAATATGAGAAAATGGGGGAATATATTGTTTCTCAGAAAGTGGTTTCTAAAACTACTAGAGTGATTTTTTTTTTACTGTGGTAGAATTTCACGTTTTGATAAAAGACACCATTGTTGAGAAAATTGGACGATTTTTCCTCTTAATTTGAAAAAGCATTTACACAAGCTTCTGTGACATCAACATAATACCCTAAAGACACAGCATTTGAAAAGATTTATTTCCTGAACGCTCATGCGGTCACATTCCCTTTGCTTCTTACATTGTCCATTTGCAAGCTGCTGGTGATCCAATCTTACTCAACTTCGATCTACAACAAGGATGTCAATGCAAAAAGTAAAAAAATCATGATCTCATAACTAGCAGATATGATAAAAGAGTTAGCTATCTTGGAGGACAGGCTACCCTTTCTGCCTTGGAGGTCTTTCTCAAGGTCATGAGCAGCTTTGGTACCTCTAATATATTCAAAATTCACTTTGATCTGGGGGCAACAGATAAAACTGAAAAAATCCTAGCACACAGTCTCATGTCTGAGTAAGATTTTCCTTCTCTACTCTCATCAGTGAAAATATTTATTTCTGATTAGAACATATTTATGCAGTGAACGAGGTCGAAAAGACAACGAGAGATGCAGACAAACAGTCTGAGTTCCTGGATCATGCCTGGCTAATAGCATTCATTGGTTTTGGACGATGCTAGGGTGCCTCCAACAGAAGCAATGAACAGGCAAGTATAGTTCATCTTTTTTGCTGGAGGATTTCACCTCCATTTTAGAAATAATAATTAATATCCTATGTTTGGGGAATTGATATAACATCACTGGTGCAGCAACTGACAGCAAAAATTTCGTCATCAATTTTGTCAAATATCTATCAAGTATAAAAATTTGAAGCAGTATTATTATTGAATATCAATTTTAGCTTAAGAGACAGTTCAATTATCTCTGTGGAAATCACAAGTAGAAGACAACAGTGTGAAAGAAGTAAATATGCTCCTTGGCCTCCTGAAATGAAAATTCTTTCTCCCATACAACCTGTACGGCTCTTGTAGAACTGCTTTATGGAGAGGACATTTTCCAGAAGATTCAAGTCGTCCATTCATTTGTTCAACTTTGCCAGAGGGGAATAAGATAATCAAAAGAGGACCAATATGCTTCCTTGTTCTTTGCATCATCGTCACTTCTTTTAGCTCCCATAAGCAAATGTCAACCCGGAATTTAAGCCTGATTGTGGTTTAAACCCTTCTCAGTATCCAAAAGAATAGATTTGAATCCAGAAGGAAAATTTTTTTTTAATAGGATTTAGCTCCTATTGCATTCCATGGCTAGAGTAACATCCCTCTCTCCATTGCTCTAGGGATAAACTGTGAACCAAAACCTTTCCAGTTTGTTTTTTACTTCAGCTCCCTTCCTCCAGTTGAGAACCCTGCTCAGGCACTGCAGAGGAAAGAAACAGAGGCAGCATAAGAGGCATCCTGGCAGCAACTCAGCCACAGCATTATTAAACGAAGCAACAGCAAGTTTTGCAGCCAAGAGATCACTATTGGTCAGGTAAAAAAATCTTTGAAGAAGAAGAGTTCATAAAGGTAAAATCTACCAACTCTTCCTTATTTCCTCTAATTTGGTGTATCTATATGATTTATTGGGAACTCTCAGCTCCTTCGTGACACCTATCAGTCACTTCTCTTTTCACTGCACAACCCAGTACTGTAAAAGAAGGGACTGAAAAGATGAATGTATCAGAAAAATTCTTTCAATTACTTCATAATTTGAAATACTTTGGAGTGATTATTTAAAAACCAACGGGTAATCTGCATTATCCTAAACTGACCTTCCTCCTAGTCATTTCCAATGTATACACTTTGATAATATTTCTTGTCTTTACTGGGCTCAATTGGATTAAAAACCTAAAAGCCCGAGAAAGATTCATGAGAGTGAGAAAAAAAAGAGATAAATACTGGACATTTGGGACAGGAAAGAAGACTGTAGAATGAGGTAGATAAATGGGCTGCCTTGGAATAAACTACTTCAAGTACCGGCAGAGAGCTCATAACATAGTACATTCTCTATGAAGTTACTGTGCTTTATAGCGTTTGCTGTAAAACAAAATAGGTCGAAATATTTTTGCTCACACTGGGTGGCACCACAGGAACTTCCCAAAGAGTCCATGCCTTAAGATACAAGCTGGCTCCCATATACAACCAAAAACTACAAAAAAAATTATCAAAAAAGAAAATCTAAGCTACTCATTCTTCAGAAAGTCCCTCTTGCTTTTTAGAGGATCATTTCAAATTTTTCCCAAGTTTTAAAAAAGCTCAGAGGACTCATTGCAGCCTCTATTATTTTATCACTGCAGCTTTTTTATTTTTCCCTTAACAGAAGATTGTCACCTTCTCCATTTCAATACTATTTGACTTCAAATTGAAGACCAAAAGCGTGGTAGTCCACATGGCCACCTCATACACCATGCTCATATTCTCATCATGCTGGCAAAAAAGTAGATATTTATTTTACCTTTGCAAGTCAGCCAGAATTCCCAATAAATTACCTTCCAGTGCTTTCATCTCAGGTTTCAATCCCCTGTAAATGGGATTGAAACTGTCACTGCTGTCTTGTTTTCATCTTTCAAAAACTGTGTTTGCAAAAACCTGAATAAACAAGGCTATGGAAATTCAGCAAAAGTAGACAAGGGTTGGACACATCACAGCAGAGATAGCTAAAAAACATACTAAGGAGAATAATGAATTGAATTTTCTAAAGTTTAAGGATGTCTAGTTCTAGCATGGAATCAGTAGAGTCTACCTCTCAAACATATCCCATATCCCAAACCTCTAAATGTTAAGAAAACAGATCTCCTTAAAGTTTTGGTTTATTGCTACAGCATCACTCTAATTTTGAGAAAAAACTTTTTTTGGCATAAAATACTTCGTAAGAGATCAGCACATTTCTTGGTTGTCCCTCTTTATTTCTTATAAATATCCTCAGACAACAGTCAAGGGCTTCTAAAAAATTACCAGAATCCCCACTATGTGTTAATTCCCCTGTTTTTATGTATCTCTAATCATTTGTCTCAAGTCACACACCAGCCACAGACAATATATATTGGCTTGGAGTCACTGTCTTCAAATTTATTGGGACACCAAGATGTGGAGTGGTAAATCCCAAAGGAAAAGAGCAGGGAAAACACTACTGAAAATTTATCAACAAACATCTACCTATGTAAAAAGCATTCCACTTCCTAAAGCGCATGTTCACTTCACAGAACATTGAAAATAGAAAAATTCTTTTAGCCTTGGTTGCTGAAGGAAACAAATTCTTTATCTGTTCAACTGGCAGATATAAAAGTATACCTAGGCCATAGTCAACAGCCAGACCTGTTATGCAGGCATCTCCAGGCATATATGCTCAATCACATTCTGTTTTTCTTATCCTTAGCAACAAATGGGAGATTAATTTGGGAGAGGTGGGAAGGGATATAGAATCTGCTGAAATCCTAATCATTTTTCCCATAATTTCGGCCACTTACATACCCTCCTTTAGCACCCCATAAATATATCTCTGGGTAATTAATACCCGTGTGTAATCATACGCTACTAGCTAATTCTCTAAGGGAAACCTAACTTTTTAATTCTAACTTTTGTTACTCTCTCTCTACCTTGTCTCAAAAAGATATTTGACTTGGGAGTATATAACTGGAACTAGTCTCTCTTAAGCAGATTTATTACTGAACTTAAATAATACATTTATAGGCTTATTATTTTTTACCAGAGGAAAGAAATTGCCTCCAAGCAATCTCACTTTGAGTCTCTTTTCCCACCACCCTCCTAATACTAATCAGTTACTTGTAACCCTGATTCCTCTCATAAAATAAACCATGCTCTGGGCAAAAAAGCTGCTCTTTCTGCCCAGAACTTTCTCTGCAAATACTTGAAGTCTTTTCCCACTTCCAACAGTGTCAATTTCGCTTGGAACTCAAGTTTTTGGATTGTAACGTTCCTCCTCATGCACTTACATTCTTTCAGCATAAGTCTTGGTAGAAAGGGTCTTCCCAGGGAGAAGCCAAAAAATGAGGAAACATGCACTACTGGCTTCAGGAGGTCATCCCCTAATAACAAAGACACGGTGACAGCTCTGCAGTCAGTTCTGACGTCTCCAGAAATCACTCTCATCCATGGGTTTTCCTCAGTGGATTCGCAATGGAAGCCCTTAGTTCTGAAACGCTTAGACTAAATTTATCTCCTCAAAACGGACCCTTTCCTTCTCTCTCTGCACAGCAGTTCCCTTGAACCAGAGCAGCCAAAGCAGTGAATTCCACAGCTGCGGGGACAAAGGGAACGACACCAACCTTCTCTTGTCCCCTCTGCTTGTGGCTGGGGTAGTGATTGGGTTGGTGCTGTTCCTATCTTGTGCTACTATAGTAGTGGGCAGCCTGGGGAAGGACGCGCTGATGCAACCCCCACATCTCAGGAGAGGTGCTTTGTATGGTAAGAGATACAGACACAGGAACCAGCTCAGGCAATAGCCTGCTACTAGGGGCAAAAAAAGCCACTGTTCAAAGGCTAAAAAGTAAAATTAACCAATAAAATTTAAAAATAGGTTGTGTAGTTCGCAACCAGCTCTGCAGATTTATGGCACCTTTTTGCTGGGACTGAAGCCCCGTAGCACAGCCCCACAGGTCATGGCTGACATAACCTAGGCCAGTGGTAATTGTAGGTCCTGAGCACCTGATGGTCCCTTCATGCGGTACAAGATTTTATCTCCGTTGCACTGTCTCATCCCCCCGTATCCTTGGTGTGGTGTTTGATGCCATTTCTATTTGTTGGAAGCTCAGAAGTGTTTTCACTTTTTGCCACACCGTAAAACAATTACTGAGAAAATGCTGCTTGTCTGACCCAGTAGTGACAAATTGGATAGAAACAGAACAGGGCAACAAAGTGACATTACACCTGTAGTCATAATTGATGACATCCATTTCATTATATTGGCTTTCATCATCACAGATCTAAAAAGGTGCCAGTTCTTACTCCCGTCTGAAAAAAAACCCAAAAAAACCTTTAAGATGATCTAGTACTCTCAAGGAGTTAATTGCTGTTATATTTTTGACATTTTGACGTTTTCTGACCAGAAGTTCAAAGCCAATTTGCCAAGGAAATTGCAGAATTAGATTATTTCTATTTAAGGGGAAAGAAACAGTAACAAAAAGTCACGGTGTAATAAATCAGCTAGTTAGAATTCAAATTATAAATGGTGGAGCATCAATAATTTCATCCTGTGTTGTCAAGTTCCTCTGGTTTTTGTTGGGAGTAAAGTTGTTTGCATACTGTTGAAGTGTCTTTATTTATAAACAACCATCATAAAGAACCACATAAAAATGCGCTGTCTTAACTCCTGTTGTCACTGAGGTAAAACAAGTATCCACTGAAACCAACTGGGCGTTATGTAATTATTTTGACCAGGAATTCTTGTGTCTAAAAGAAACACTTTTCCTAGGATCAGCTTGTCCACTTGGAGCCAGGAATAGTGATTTTTGGCTATTGCAAAAACTTTTCTCCAGGTAAATGATAAACATCTATTTTTGGGGATAAAATTTAGACTCTCAAAAAAGTGAATTGTAAACTCCCATAGCAACTTACAGAGGAAAAATGAAAACAAAAAATCCACGAAACTTATATCTACTATTATGGTAACATCCATTCTTCCTAATTTTCAAGAGTTACTTTCAGACTCAAATTGTTAATCTCCAATTGGAGTTACTCTTTTACCTCTGTCAGCAATATTTTTATCAGCAATATTTTGACATGGTAAAATAACCAATTAAGATTCCATCACTATATTTAAATCTACTTCTCTGGTAATTTCAGCTTCAAAAAAACCTGGAAAAAGGCAAAAATATAAAGGGTAAATTTTGAACTACTTGTTTGAAATAACAGTGCTGGAGAAATGGAAAAAAGAAATTGTATTCAGAGATACTCAAAAGAATAATCCTAAATTGTGCCACAATGCCCAAGTGAAAGCAACCCATAAAGCCCATCCAAGCATCAAGACTGGCCAGGGCTGGAGCAGCAGAAGCCTGGCAATTGGCTGCCTTCCGCTGCCAGGCAGGAGAGCACAGAGATCCAGCCTGGATTAGCTGCGGAAATTGCTGTATCAGACCTGGACAGAAGTGAGAACGGCCAGAAGGAAGGGCGGGCAGCTCCGGTGAGTCCTGCCCAACCTTGTGCCGAGGCACAGCACAGCTCTCACTGCAGGAGTTGCTCCTCCCTCCACACTTATTCAATGCCTCGGTGACCAGAAGGCATCAGCTCGTTTGGAAGTGTTCTGTGGGGCAGAGCAGCAGAGATCCCTGCATTACCACACTGTGGAACTTCTGGGGAAATTTTCCTTGGGGCGTTTAACATCAGGAAATTTCCCCAAAAATTTCTCAAGTCATTCTGCTGCGGCTCCTTCCTCATTGTGCTTCACAACTCCGTCAATGCTGGGGAGCTAGTGCTGTATTCTCTCCTCGAGATTCTGTATTGTTAGCTAGAGCACTGAACGTCTTCTGTACCAGAATTAACAACGCCCTGGAGAAGCAAGAAGATGGTTTTTCTCTATTATTTTCCAGCTTTTTCATCTTTGTCAGTGTTTCTATTGAGAAAAGCGTTTTGTCAAAATATCCTTTTAAAACCCTCACAGAATGGGCAAAGTAACCTGAGAATTTCAGCAACCACTTCAGCAAAACCAGTTTGCATTTTACTTCTTTGAGAGTCTAAATTTTATCCCCAAAACACAGATGTTACTAACTTACCTGGATAAATATTTCTGCAGAAGCAAAAAATCACTATTCTTGCTTCTAAGTGGAAAACTGATCCTAGCAAATGTGTTTCTTTTAGACACTTTCTTTTAGAATTCTTGGTCCAAATATTTAAATGAAGTGCAATTGACTTCAGTGGATACTTGATTTACCTCAGTGACCACTAGATTTATAATGATGCATTTCTATGTGCACATGGTAGAACCTACACTCTTTTTCCGCCTTTGAGGTTGAAGAAAAGCTTCAGACACCCAAATCTATCTTGTAGGGCAGCCCCTGTGCCATGGCCTGAAACACCCTATTCCATCTACAGATGACGCTGACTTTCTCTTAAAGCAATGCAAAAATTCTCTGAAACCAGATTATTCTAGAAATATCCATAGTTCCTGCCCCTCAGGCAGAGTTTGTTTTTAGATTTATGGAAATGTTATATGACAGAGAATCAACACCATGGAGGGAACGAGCAGCAAATATTATTAATTCTTTGTCTTCCAGCTCCAGATGGCTTCTCTCATATTGGCCCATCTGGAGAGCTGAGATCCACCTGCACCGAAGATTTTCCCCCAGCCTGTGATTGTGTTTCCTATCTGGATATACTGTCTCATGTCAACATCATGTATCCTTACTCTCCTCCACGGTAAGCACTGTCTTGAAATACTGAGAGTTAAAATCCTGCACTTTGCAAAGCCTTTCAGAGAAAATTTTTCTGCTGGACCTCTGCCCACTGCAAATATTCAGGTCACACAGACTCTGAATGCAGTCAGACTTTGTCGGTTTGAATCTAACTGCAGGTGTTCCTTAGCAGAACGTATCTTTTCTAAATAGTGACATGTGAAGCCAGTACTCATTTAGTGGTAGTCACAGTAAGATTTATCATATTGAAGATACACCCAAGTAGAATTACTTAATAACATCTTTGTTTAAAAGAAAGAAATTTACAAGTGAAAGTTTTCCCAGGGGAAAAATATTTTTCCAAGATCTTTTAAATTACATTTATTACTGATCTTGAAAATGTTCAGATCAGAAGAAAGAGAAAAGAAAAAAGAAGGGAAAAAAGGAGGGGGGGAAAAAAAGCAAGAAATTTAAACCCTTCCATATTTTTCAATATGTCTCATTTTCCTCAACCACAATTCTCCAGCAGAAAGCAGAATGAAAGAAACTTTCCTGACAATCCTAGTAATTGTACTAAGCTCCTCATTTAGGAGAGGGAACAAATAGGGATTGTTCACTTTATGTCAGTGTTCTCAGAAGGATGGAAGAAAAATCCCATTTTAGAGCTATTAACCTAAACCTGCAGAGCTATATTGCCTGGCCTGAAGCAACAGCTCTGGAGAAGATTGTCTTTCAAACGTCAGACAGTTGTAATGAGACCAAAAGCAGTTATTCCAGAAATTACACAGCAGCTCTCACATTTGTGTGTCCCCACCCAGAGGATGAGGAAGGGCAATCCTGAGCCACAGGAGCTGCGCTTGAGGCCACCAGCATGTCCCCAGTGTGCCTCTTTCTCTCTGAGGCCCAGAAATGTAGAGATTCAGCCACTGCCTCCAATGAACCAACAAAAATTACTTTAAACAGAACTTCCCTCTTTCTGTAGAGCTGACTCTCACAAACAGCAGACAGTGCTTGAAAAACCACTTCCCCGTTTTTATTTCCTTTTTTCGTCTTTTAAGCAGACTTTATTTGAAGTTAAACCACTATAAAATCCTCCATGTACTGCGTATTTATACACATCTGTGATATAGAGCAAATTAGCAGCATAAACACTCATTATATAAATCTTTGCTTTTCCATTCTATGCATGTTCTACATGCATATTTATTACCAAGCCACACTATAAAAGAAATGGGTTTTTAGACATGGTGTAAATATTTCAGCGTAAAGCTCTCGTGTGAAAAATTATTCTGAGCCCGGCATCTAAATTTGTAGAACTTCATATAAATCCACTTAAAAAATTTCGACTGTTTTTTAGATTCACACCCACCCACAGCTGACACCAAGCCATAGTTTAAGTGGACACCTGGCCAGATTTCTGAGAACAAACAAAAACTTGTGTGGCCAACCTCTGAGAACATATGTCTTTAGCAGAGAGATGACAAAAGGTTATAACAAGGGTTGCTTCCATTTCCAGCTTGCAAGAGGCCTGAAAGAGGATTTTTCCATGTCTGTGGAATTTTGTTTGGAAGGAGATATATGAGAAACAGGGTGAAATGATCCCTGCTTTCCATGGAGTCTGTTGTTCTTGCTGTAACTAAGAATGACTTAATTCTTCGGTGACTTACCTTTTTCTAAGAAACTATTCTGGCACACAATTTCTAAGATCAGAGAGACACAAAATTGTCCTGCCACTGCCTCTTCCAGATCCCTTCTAGGAGAGTGAACTGAGAGCCCAGGGTCTGTTTTTGCACTCACATGGAAACGCTGCTCATTCCATCAGCCACAGCTCTGCATCTCAATGACACAGCACTGCATCCCCATTTCACAGCTCTGCATCTAATTCCACATCTCTACATCCCCATTCCACAGTTCTGCATCCCAATGCGACAGCTCTATATCCCGGTGCCACACCTCTAGAACCCTGGCCCGCAGTAAATATTCTTTGTCATGGTTTGGCTGTTTTCTCGCTGATGCCACAGTTCAGAATTTCAGAAGAATTAATTTTGGCAAATACTCAAAATTTTAGTCATTTTTATATTTTAGCAACGCAACTTGGGGAACAATTGAGCGAAAGCAGAACTGAGCAGATGGCTGAGAGGAAAGCTACACAGAGACTTTTAGAGTTGCTATTAATACATTATTGTCCACTGTGACTCCAGGAAAGGACTGGGGGAGAGGCATTGTGTGAATTACTGCATTGTGAAAGAATCTGAAAAAATTCCTGTACAGCTACATTTATAATCCTCTCGGTGGCATAAGACTAAAGTGTATTTTTTTTAATTAGTAGAGCATGGCAATTATTTGAACTGATGGGTGCTAACAGCAGGAAAACTGAGAGTCAGACATGGCCTTGAAGCATAAAGAAGATATGCTTGACTCTGTGCATTTAAAACATTAACTCCCTGGGATTGGTCTCGTTGGATATGAAACTGTTTTGAAGACTAGGTTCATTGAAACTAGATAAATTCATATAATTCCTTCTTCTAATTGATGCAGTGCAAGTAGTAATTTGGAGCTAAACTCACATGGTCAATAAGAAAAAATGCATCTGCAGCATGCAAAGAACAAGAATTAAGAGAAGTGAAGAAAGAAAGTGCACAGGCAAATAACTCTTAAACCATACTTGATGTGAAAGAATTCAATGAGTGACCATCAGCTTGTGCTGCCAGGAGCAGCCACCAAGTCTTTAAGTCCATTTATGCGCCGGTGTAGCAGCCTGCAGAAGCACCAACATTCAGGCCCTGGGACAGGCGTGAGAAGCCAAGGTTCTGGACACACCGTTTCTCCTGAAACCACGCTGCCTGAGATGGTTTCAGAAGGAATCGTGACACCGTAGCTTGGCCAAGGGGGAGATTAGCCCTTCAGATTACACAGCTGGGCTTTAAGCCACAAAATGAATGGCAAAGGAGTTTCAGTGGAAGGGTGATGAAGAACAGAATGAGTGCCCATGACAGTGGCTCAGCGGCAGCTCCTTCTCAGGACTGCTCACTCTCAGCTCTCCAGCTGAAAGGCCAATAACACTACTTATATAAAATGCTATTTATAGCGAAATCTTAATAAGGAAAGTAATTTATAAAAAATGCCATGGAATGTTAATAATTGCTCTGATATCTAAACCACAAGTTTCATTTGAGAGTCAGTGTGATTATCACCACAGACACTTTCAGTATCCACTGCCTTGCACTGGATTTTATGTTAAATTTAGAGGGATGCCATGCATGGAATTTTGCCATTAGCCTGCCATAGTTGTTAGGTACTTACAGAGAAGCCATTTGGTCAATTTGTCTTGACAGCCAAAAATATACAGCGGTGCTATCCATAAATATCCCTTTAGGATAATTAATGGCTTTCTAATGAAACTCAGCTCTTTGTTAGCATCTGTCAGCTTGATTTTACAAAAGGTGCAGAAGGAAAATATAGAAAAAATGCAATGGGCATAAACTAAACCGTTTCAGGATATCAGAAGGTGGTATTTTAGACCATGTTTTAAACATATACAGATAACTATAGCACTGCTAGAAGTTAATGGTTTGTAGCCTCTGTTATCAGAGATGCCAAAATACTTGTTTCTAAGAAACTTAAAGAAGGATGATCCAGGTGACCAGCAACAATTCCAAACCACAGAATTCTTATGCCCCCCCAAATTAGCAAACTTGACCAAATTCAACCAGGGCAGAATATAAGAAAAATCTCCCTGCCACAGCTTGCTTATCATCACAGTTAATATGATTTTGAAAGCAATTACTGGAAAGCCCATAAATCCAATATATGCCAATATTTGCTCAACATTCACTGTGTTGGTGTGGGTAAAATCCTGCTGGTGACACTGTGGGGATAATACATTTATGAACAGAAATCATGAGCTCATATTCACTGGGCAGTGGTCTTTGTAACACACACTTAAAGTGACCTTTCACACTTATTTTTCATTTATATACAGAGTAAGGAAGCTGCTTAAAAATAAGTTGAGCTCATATGTCAAACGGTTTGAAGTGCAGTACCAACCACAGTCCAAGTAGATAAAAACTATGACATTTTCTTTGTAAGAGTCTTTAAAATCCAAGCAATGAGGAGATCTCACTTCATGAGAGAAATTTTATCAACTGTTCATCTTTTGGCCAGAGGAGATGCCTCTCAGTCCCCGGATAAGTACTTTTTCACTCCTTAGTGATTGGATATTAATGGTATGTAGAGTGCTTTAGGCAACAAAGGTTATCACCTTTTCCATCTGGGACTCATGACTGTCTAATACAGAATATCTCCGAGGAATGACTGCTCAGTGAGATGGAGGGCTTTGGCTTCAGGAGCAGTTTTAATGGAAGCCACAGGAGTCTTTTCAATACTTCACACTGAAATGTGTCCCACAGGGCACACTATGATAAAAGCATTGTCACCCATTTTTCCCATATTCCTACTAACCCCATCGTGTGGGGCTTTGTTGTTTAAGTGGGCTCACTCTATCTCATCTGCTCACTTTGCTTTAGCTGTATAGGACCAGGTCTAGAAAAAATGGTTTTGCTTAAGCTTGATAAACTCCAGTACTCTTAATACCCGTGTTCAGTCTGCACTGTTTAAATGAGCAATTCTGTTTAAAATTTACTTTAAAATGGCAAAACGAAATGCTTGAATCTTAGAGACAGACCCTGATTTCCCTTTAAATATGACAGACAAAAAAATCAAACTACTTAAGGCACATTCTAAGACATTCTTTTCACCCTTCACTTCTGACGATGAAAATTGGCCATATGAGAGGGAGAAACGTTGAACCAGCTTCCTAGATGTTTTTTGAAAGGTAGAATTAGATTTGCAGGGAACTGCCATTAAACCCATGATATTGTGCTGTATCCCTTTGCCAAGGCTGTTTTCCTGAGAGCACTTCAAGCAAGGAGCTTTTGGCACATCCTAGTGAAAGCTGGCAATGCATGAGATGGACATTTGGAGTTAAGCTCAGCTCTCACTTCCAAACCCTCATTGAGATTTCAGTCAATAAAGTAAAAGATGCCATTAGAAATATGACAGTTAAAAATCCATTAGATACCATGATATGAACTAAAATTCTAATTATTTTAACTACAAATTCCAAACAATTAGTCCCTCCTTTCCCATCCCAGTGCTAATCCTAAATTTCAACAGAAATGTACCTATTTCATAACAGGGTTTGCAAGGATCTTTTTTCTCCACTATACTCATTCCAGAATACCTAGGGACGGACCTAAATCCTAATTATTATAGCAAACTCTTTATTTCCAGCTCAAATTTTTTTACAGCCATTTTACAATAGTTTCTTCTTGTGCCATTTCCATTCCTCCTAAATACCCACACCTTTCTTTTTACTTGCTCCTTTCATTTGTAGTCAAAAGTCTTCTCACACCTCAGCCTGCATGTTTTGAGGTTGAGACACAGAGTTCTCTTTGCTTTCTGTCATCCAAAATATCTGTGGGGAAGCTGCATGGTCTGATCAGCCTTTCTTTACACCTGTCCTAGTTTCACTCTAGAAGTGCAAACTCATTCTGCATTTAAAAACTTCCAGCAGTGAAAGGAGAAAAACATGATGGAAGAGAAAAACAAAGTATTTCTAGCCATAAACCTACAATGCCATACAGAACAACCACAAATGAAAGGTTTAAGTCTTTGATAACTGCATTTAAAAAAAAATTAAAAGTATTTTTCCTTGATTTCCCAGCCTTTCTCTGCATACTGCAGCCAGTATTTCCTTCACATGCTCAGAATTCATTCCTAGATTAATTAAAGCAACGCTTTTTCTCAGAATATATTCTTAAAACCCATCAAATGACAAAATTCCTCCATCAGCTGCTGCTGGTGACATGCAGTAATTGGTGCTGGTGTTTAGAACACTGTTTTGTATTAACTCCGTGGCTTGGGAGGCTACAAGAGATGATTTTGATTAGTCTCAACTGATTATTGTTTCTCAACCAGCTTCACTGTCATTTACTGTGCAATGAGCATAAGAATCCAGAGACAAAACTCTGCTTATGATCAGGTGTTTCTTGTTTCACATAAAATTAATACCAGGCTGAAATGCAAAATACAAAAAAAAATCTTCATCACAAAACGACTTGTTTTATTTAAAACATTTATTTTAATGGTTTAAAGCTGCACAACTATGTTGAGACTGTATTATATCAGTTTCAAATGTTTTCTGATAGATGTTTCCATGAAAACACCTTTCACATTGAATTGCATTTTTCGGCTGGAATATGTACATATCAAAGAGTCATAACTTCCTCAAGTGTATCCTCATACATAGTGCAGAATAAAGATACAGACTTTTAGTGCTTATGAACACAAATACTCCTATTGCTGTTGTGAGGAATTAGAAATTCCAGAAATAACTATGAACACTAAAAAGGCAGAAAAAATTCCATGTTTCCTGTCTCTTCAATAGTTAACTTACTTAAGCCTTAAATGTCTCCTTGATCAATATACTGGCTTACATTTTTTACTATTTAAAAATATTAAAAAGCATAATAATAGTGATATTTGTTCATGGTTGCCTACTCTAAGATCTTGCAGTTGCGCTGACCACACCTCTGCGAGCTTAAAAAATCAGGACATCAGTGTCACTCTCTAGCTACAAAAAGAGAGATCCGTTCAGAATACTTTCAGAGCATTCTCTCCCTTATTGAAACTGACACATTTCAAATACATGTGGCAAAACTTTCTCAGAAAACACTCCAGTGGTTCTGCTAAGCCCTGGATGTTCCTGCCTGGCTGAGCCTGTGGGCTGCTCTCTCCAGGTCCTGGCTGTGTGTTATTTATCCCCCAGGCACTGCAACTGTGGATTAGGCACAGCCACAGATTCTCATGCGATGTTTGCCAGCCCAGAAACAGCTGGAGTTTGATTTCCTACTGGCACAGTAACTGGGAGGTCTAAAGGTGCCCAGGAAGAGGTGCCACTGACCTCTAGGTACTTATTCTTGCACGGTCGTTCTTCTGCTTACCCAGAGCTCAGGATGGCTAGTTTTCAGGAAAGAAAGATGTTTCTGTTTAGTTTTTTAATAAACAAGAGTGTTCCGGCTTTTCATTCTAAGTCAGTGTTCCAGAATTAAACTGAGTGACTGAGACAATCAGTAACATGGAATATATTGCTATTATATAAAAATATTAAACTAATGTCTAATAATTCAGAGAAAGGCATGAAAAAAAGTAAAAATATAGTTATTAAATGCACTAGTATCAAAAATAAACCTAGAAAATACCCTGTCTCATGACATGTGTCATTAAAAAAGCAGTTTTGCCAACAATTGCACATTTCTTCATGGTAGTTATATACCACCAAAGAATATATTCTAAATGCATCTCAAAGGAAAGAGGGGCAGATTTCCAAGCTGCTGCTCCTGTGAGCAGCCAGAGATAGCACAGAGTTTACAGAGTTCAGCATCATCAGCTGAACTGCCGATGTGGTCATTAGACACATTATTTGTTCCCTTTTGATCTTCCTTTTAGAGATTTACAGCATAACTGTTCTAGTTCCAGCTTTTAAATGAGTTAAAATCATATGAACATCCTTTGTAGTGTTTTCATTACAGCTTAAACATGTCAGCACATTGACTTGACAGGTTGAGTGATTCTGTTTACCATTACAGAAAGAAGAGAGTAGGTCATCAGCAAATGGAAACAATGAAACAAGAGCAATTTTAGTAGAGCCAGAACACACAACAGAAGAACAAAGTCAACCAAAAGACATCTATTTCACACAGAATTCTTTGTTCCCCAAATCTGCCTTTTTTTCAAAAGATATTTTTTTGCATCTTAAAAATTCTGTAAGCAGAACCTTCTTCTTGTCCCAGAGAGTAGGTCATAATTTATGAATAACAGTTGGTTAAATAAGTTCTTTCGGGTTTCCTTGGCAACAAACCTATCCTAATACTTGCTGCAATGAGACCTGAAAAATTTATAAAGTTATTTCCCCCCCTGCAATATTCTGAGTCAAGAAGGTCAGCTTGAAGACCTGCTCTAATTTATAAGCAACATTCACCTTCCTGCAGATCACATTTACACAAAGATGTTAACAGACACCAGCCTTTCTTGTCTTTATCACTAAAATTATCCCTTAAAACCGCAACAGCACAGTCTACAATGACAATGGGAGTATTATATGAAGAAACAAGCCCAAAATAACCCATAGACCACAGCACATTTCATGGTCAGTAACCCCTCCCTTCTCATGACTGACTGTAGGATACAGCGAACCCCAAGACAGCAGAATTTTTAAAAAACAATGTGGATTTAATGTATTTACGTGGATTCACCACAAGTACTGTAACCAAGACTTTTTTCAGGTTTGCAAAAAAGACACATGATATTCACAAGATGCAGTGTAATGAGTTCCTGTGGCCTGTTATTAAATTATGGTAATATAATCCCTTCCAAAAGCATTTCCTTTCCTGTCTAAAAGGATTTTCCTGTGGCTGCTGCAGTGGACTTCAACCTCAGCTACTTTTTCCATGTGCAATAACTTCATAGAATTTAATCTGTCAGGTAAATTATAACTGTTGTTTATACATTTTTTTTAAAAAGACCAGGAAGTATTTTTGCTTTTCCACTTAAGTCATACAGGCATCACAGTCTTGCAGTTTCAGTTGCAAAACACACACAAAAATATATATACATATACACACATATGTGTGTGTTTATATATTATATATAATGTGTATGTCTATATAATGTACGTACAAACACATACTCCCCCTCCCCCATATATATTTCTGTCCCATTCCCACAACAGTTACAGGCGCTGCACTTTTCTACTTGTGAGCTTTGATCTCAGACCTCCCCCTTCCTCCTTCTCTCACACTTCTACCTCCCTTGTGTTCCTGGTGTCCATCTGGCTATGCTGAGGCATCTAAATCTGGAGAAATCCGGCCCACAAAAAATTCACACACAAAAAATCACAAACAAACAGAGCCAAACCAGAACCTCCAAAATACCCACACACAAACTTTTTGCCTCTTTAGCTCCAGATTGGGGAGCATGGTTTGGAGGGAGCAGTGCAAGGAGCACAGTGGGGATAAGCAGCAGGGCAGGGGACAATTCCTTTCACAGAATCACGAAAGATGCTGAGCTAGAAGGGACACACCAGGATCATCGGGTCCAACTCCTGGCCCTCCCGAGGCCCATCCCCAAGAGTCACCCCCTGTGCCCCAAAGCATCATCCAAACCCTCCTGCATCTCTGGCAGCCTTGGGGCTGTGCCCACTGCCCTGGGGAGCCTGGGCAGTGCCCACCACCCTCTGGGGGAAGAGCCTTTCCCTGAGATCCCACCTCAGCCTGCCCTGACACAACTCCAGCCCTTCCCTGGGTGCTGTGCCTGGTCCCCACAGAGCAGAGATCAGTGCCTGCCCCTCCTCTGCCCCTGCCCAGGGAGTTGTCCCTGTAATGAGGTCTCTCCTTAGTCTCCTCTTCTCTAGCTGAGCACACCTGACATGGACATCACCTCGTGTTGAAACCACAGCTTTACACACGCCTGAGCTCTCCAGCTGCCACTAATGAAATCAGCAGTTTTAGTTATTACATTGAAGAGACTCACAGGTAACAGGATCATCCTGGTACCAGGAATGTCCATCCCTGATGGTCACAGGTGCCCTTGTTCCCTTTAGTGCTGTCCATCCTTGCACAGGAACTCTTGGCCCCTCTGCTCTCCACATCAGCTAATGAGAAAGCAGCTCCTTCATTCTAGTCTAGTTCACATTGTTTGCAAGGGAAAAGAAAGAACCCTAAAAGTTGTGTCAAATGTTGCTGGGGGTCACCCTGCAGGACTGGTTTGGGACCTAGTTCCCTGCACTGGAATGAAACAGTCCATTCACCTCTTCTCCTCAAAAAGTGAGGATTTAGTCCAGCATCACTCACATCAGCACATGGTAAACAGCTGCAAGAAATTATTGCTATTGCAAGTTTTTACAAGTCATCCTTTCAAATACTTTGAGGAATGATTTCCCAACCACAAACATATATGGACAGTGGATGTCTGTCCAGCTATCTACTACTTCTTACAGTACTTGCTTACATTCTCTTAATACAAAAAAAAGGATCTTACAAAGCCCTATAAGTTTACATATTAAGGTCTTTTTGAAGGATAGACTGCAAAATAAAATTCATGCTTGAAGTGTTGGTAATACATTAGTTATACTACAGAAATATCTCTACAACAGCGCTCTGAAAGCACAACCAAATTGCGGATACTGTTAAACAGGAGGGAAAAAACATCCCACCACAAAACAAACAAACAACTGCAAATCCACTAACAAAAAAACCCCCAAACAATAAAAATATAAATAAAACAAACAAAACTAATCATAAAACACTAGGAAACTAAGGAAAAAATACAAAGTTGAAGTGTTTGTATGACATTAATTCATCTCCATTTTATGCTTAACAGAGAATACGAGGAATCTTATCTGTAGCCTTCATTATTTGTAAGAGCAGGAGCTGTTTGCAATGTCAGCTCTATAAGCAGAGATACCACACATAGAAAAGCACATGGGAAACTGAACATCAAGATCATAAACTGCTAATACGAAAAGTTATTTTAAATAAAATATTTGAATTATTTTTAATTCTCTCCTTGGCCACAACAATCTGTAAGGACAGATGTGAAAGTGCCAAAAAGCTACTTAATTGAAAGTCTGGTGTGTGTTCTCTGTTAGTCTATTAAATTTTTAAAATGCAATCTTAATTGCCAAAAATGAGGGGAAGAATATTCCTTGCTTTTGAAGAAAAAGAGAGAATTGTTTATATACACCATATGTTTCAGGAAAAAGTGCCCTGACACTAATATATTGATCTTTGGAACTAAACACTAAAATGCCAGGTTTTGAATACCATCATTTCTACCCATTTGCCTTGACTCTTAGCAGTCACCTTCCCAGGGGATCATTTTGCTGTTTATCCCACCAAGCAGTTTAGACCTGAGGTCCATGAAAGATATTAAATTAAATCCGGGGGACAGGAATGCAGATGATCAGGTAACAACAAGAAGAAACAGCTCCCACTGTGGCCATTTCTCCTTGAGCTCAGTGGTAGATTTCCCAGGTGCTGGGCCCAGGCCCAGAATCAAGAGACAGAGAAGCTTCTTCCCTTTTGTGTCTTGGCAAAAGGAGTCAAAATATTCCACCTTGAAACTCACATTACTTTGGGATTTTCTGAATGGAAACTCTTGTGCTATGGCAACAGGGTCCAGTAAGTGCTCTTCATTAGCCCGATCAAGCCAGTCAAAATCTGTGGAAAGATTTTAAATAAATTCACTGGGCTTTGAGTCAGCAAAATGTAAATGAAGTAAAGATGCAGCTCATAGCAAGTAATCCTGCAGAGAGTGACCCTTTCTTTATTCTCACTGAGTTCACAGAGACTTGAGGACATTAGGTGCTTTATCTCTGATTGAGGTCCAAGAACTTTTGAAAGACTATCAGATGTATTTGAAAGCTCCACCGTACTTGGTAGAGGCTGGAGTGAAATCTTTCCCACATGTTACAAAAAAAATAATTCTACTTCCTACACACTGGGACTTGTTTCACAAGTATCTAGGAGCCCTATCCAGGATCTTCAGAACACACTTATGTTTTTAAATACCATTTTCTGATGGGCAAATAGACGTTTTCTAGCCTGACTTTAAATCCATTGTCGTCATCAATATAAAAATTTAAAAAAGGAGGTAAACATAAAAGCACCTATGGGTGTTTGAGTTTAGTAATGTAGTACTGTGACTTCACCTTCTTACCTCTCCCTTGTCAAAACACCATTTCCATTGCCTGCACTAGGAACAATACCATCAAAATCTGTGATTCCTGCTGTCTTAGTTCGAGGGAGAACTAAGATATCTATGTTGGCCAAGAAATAATCCCTCTCCTTTAAATTTAGAAAAGAGAACTTTAATTAGGAAAAATATATATATAAAGAAAAGGATAACAGTTCTTAACCACAATACACATATATATATCCAGAAAATAACTAAACAACAACAGTTTGTAATCAAACTCCTCCACCCCCAAACGACAAGGCAAACAGTCAAAAAGATCTTTTTGGCTACCCCCCAAAAGGGGGACATGCAATTATATCTACGGACAGCAGGTGGCGCTGTGGCACCTCCGCAGCTGCCCGTTCGCACTCTCTCTCGGGGGGTTGCAGTTATATTTACGGACAGGAGGTGGCGATGTCGTGCCCGGCCAGCTGGGCTCTCTCTCTCAGGGGAATGGCAGCAGTACCGTTGTCGAATCAGCTGTGCGGTCGGTGGTAAGAGTAGCAGAAACCCAGCAATCTGCAGTGTAGAAAACAGGCGTTTCTCTTCTTCACAGCAGTCTCCGTGGTATTCTAGGGTGATCAGCGGAGCCAGAGAGCAAAAAGACACAATCCTGGTCCCGCAGTGATGTCGAACCTGGTGTGTCCCATCCTCCCTCCTCTGCGCCGAGCCGCTGAACTCCTGACTTGCGCAGAAAAACCAGAAACACCAATCCCTTCCCCCAGCTGAGCCAGTCTTTCCCCTCCCAGACTGGGGAGAGAATCAGAACAAAAGGCTGTGCCTAAGGCAGATAATATCAGGATATGCACACCCTTTGTGTCTTTTGTTAAACATCTTTACCGACACTAAGGTGTTGGCTCCCAGCTTTTTGGAAGGAATTCCAAACTGAGGTCTGAAACTCTAACACCTGTGAAGATCACGAGGAGCTCTGAGGGACAGCTATGATTTTTACAAAGCAGGGCCTCCCTGCTGGGCACCCACAGCCTGCCAGGAGTGTTTGTTAGCTGGGCTTAGCCTAGCAGGAACACAAGTCAGGGGCACAATGTGTGCCTGCATCTACTGACAAGCGGTATGATAAATATCCCAAGTTTGGGGAAATATTCTACAGCTTAATAACTACAGATCTTAATAGTTCTGCCTCCAGACATATGTTTTTCAGGTTAACTGAGTAGGTAAAGGTGGGGTTTTTTTGCTGGATGCATTCCCATGTTCAGAATTGGCTTTTAAATGCTCCTGAAACAGTTCAACAAGTCAGCCAACAAAGCAGGTCTAACATTTATGATCATGGTGTTATGACTGTCTCTCACTCTTGCCTGCAGCCAGTGAGCCAGGAAAACAGGACCTTCCTTCAGAGCACCTGAGCTGGGCTGGTTCTGGGGCAGACAGAGGGTCAGGGGCAGTGCGGGAACACTGGTACTGCTGCGACACACAGCCCAGAAGGGGCACAGGGAGGCAGTGCCAAGTCCCAGTGCTCAGAGCCTGTTCATGTCAACTCTCTCCATTCCCATCCCCTTCCTACAACATGAAACCTGGGAAAACACAAACACAAAGACAAGCTGGTCTGTACAGGCTTGTTATCTACAGAATCGGAATATTCTGAGTTGGAAGGGACCCACAAGGATCACCAAAACCTGGCTGTGCAGTCCAAGTTCCCCTCCAAGGAGCCTGTCTGCATTCCCACAGAGCAGACTGAGGAGGGAACACTCTCCCCTGGCACCAGCTTGGTGGCACAGACAGAACTACAAAACCTGGGCACACCTGAGCTGGCTCCTCATGGAAACCCCACAAACTCATCTGTTTGCATCCCTCCCCTTTCAGGGGACCATGGCAGGTCCTCTGCCGAGCCTGCCGAGGCCGAGTGACCAGCATGAGTCTGTCAAGTTTATTCATGACAACTCTGCAGCTCAGCACAGAATCTGCTGCCCCTGCCAGCTCTGCAGCCCAGACATGTAACTGAGCCCCAGAGAGCTGGGCATGGGGAATACACTCAGTGTGACACTGCTCAGACTCCATTCAAGGTGTCCTTGCCTTGTTTCAGAACTAAAAGAGCAACAGCACTTCCTTTCCCCCTAGCCAGCTTCTAGCCTGTCTGTTCCAGGCAGGTGAGGGCGGGAACGCACCGTGGCTGTTGCACTTACGGTGCACCTCTGGGATCACCTGTAAGGATTTGGAGATGTGTTTTTCGGCATTGTGCTCTCACACAGCAGGGCAAGCAAAGGTGTGGGCTGAGGAACAAAACAACAGATGATTCTTTTATTCTCACTTTACCTGCCCCTCTTATGGTGAAAAATAATGTACTGTGGCATTCTTTTTCACAAGAATCTAACGAAAAAATCTTTTTTTCTTTCAGCTATGATGAATGTGTGGGGCCAGCAGCAACACAAATATATATTCCCACAGATGATCCCCCCATATTCTCTTACAGACCCTTGTCAAAGAAATGAAATCTCTATAAATATTTATATTAGCCAGGAAGAGGAAGCAGCACTTGGGGCTACAGAACAGGCTGCAAATTATGCAGTCAGGCTGCAGGACTTGCAGCAGCCCATTCCATCCATCTCTCTCATCTCTCACTCTGGAGGCTGTGCCTCTGTACGAGACAGTGGTGTGTGAACAGAATACCCCCATCCCACGTGTTCCAACTGAAGTACACAGCAATTCTTCCACTGACAATCAGACCCCAAATCACGGAATAAAAGTGGCTCTTTCCTTCAATTCTTCTGAAGAACTCAGACTGACGAACACATTTAAATGGAAGAATAAAACCTCTGAAAGTTTTACCTATTTTATATCTTTAAACAGGGCTGTAATGGGATTTTGGTTTTTACAGTGACTTTTTAAACTTCACCTAAACTTTCCCCTTTGTGCTTCAAAGTGTTTCATGACATCACAGAGCATAAAAGAGCAGCAGTGACAAGCAGTGCATCTGACCTTTCTGAAGCATTTCAAAACACATTGAAATCAGCCACTCAATGAAGATCCATGTTATCCACTCAAGCCTACTTGTTGCTTTTACGATACTTTGCATGTTTTAGAGAAGGAGGAAAAAGAAGAGCATTTTATTGTCATTGTAGTTGTCACTACTACCTTTCATTTAATGTCTTGGCCACAAAGCATTTTTCAATTTTTCTTTTTGTCTAAATATATATTTCAATAGACAGAGACAAAGCACTGCCTAAACAAGTCTATCAGTGCCATGTAGAAGCAAAAGATAAAAGGAGAAGAGTATTGCAATAGCTACATTTTTTCCTTTGGTACCAGGTTTCCCAGACCACCGCAAAGCCTGCTCTAAGTCTTCCTCTAAAAAACCATCAGCAAGTGATGGAGAAGTGGCAGTGGATTCCCAAAGAGCAATTGGCTTTACCTACAGCTATGCAGGTCTGGGAGTTGTGTGGCCTTCACAGGGACTTGCTATAGCCAAGGGAAGGGCACAGGAATCCGAGGATGCTTCATGCCAATCCCTACCCAGGATGCATTTTCAGGCACAAAGTGGTCTCTTTTTTCAATAAGGAGCCTCTAGTGTTGCAGTGTTGCTACAGTCACTTCTAGTAATTGCTGATGTAAACAGCAATTGTGATGTAAACAGTAGGTGCTGGACTAGGCACAGAACCACACTGTGTGCAGAAACCAAGGAGCCATTCCCAGGTTTGAGAGAAGAGACCAGGAAGTCAAACCCAGTGAGTAACACCAGGACATTTCCATGTTGGTACGAGGGCTCCTGCCAGGGCAGGGGATGCAGGAGCTGGGAGCTGTAGGACACAGGGACAGCAGGGTGTGACAAGGAATGGCCAGTGCATCCTGCAGCAGATGTTATCACTGGGACACAGCTGCTCTGAGGCTGAGCTCCCTTGAACCCACCCCAGCCCTGGCGAAAGGGGACACAGGGGGGCTCTCCAGAGAGGGCATTTGGCCCTGGGGTGGGCAGGGCAGTGGGCACACACCAACAGCCAGTCCCATGGTCACCTCTTGCTCCTTTCTGATGCTGCCCAAGGCCCAGGTCCCCACAGCCATGGGCTGTGCACAGTGCCCATGCTGCTGGTACACCTGCAAAGGACAACACACCCCAGGGGTTCTGTCTGGGGGCAAGGGGCATGGCTGGGAGAGGAAGACTTGCTTTCCTCTCTTCCTTTTCTTGGCCCAGTAAAAAACCAAAGTTGCAAGATTGGGACTAGAAGACAGCCCTGAAATCAAAGAGTAAGTGACCAGGGAGGCTACAACAGCACATTTCCACCTGACTGCCTTAAAAGAGAGTTTGGATCCTGTTCACTTCTGCCTGGAAAAGTCGCACTCCTCACCTGAAAGCTGCTGTGTGTCTAGCTGAGGACAGACACAACCCGCAAGGAGAGCCCAACCCTGCACTTTCCTTGGGAGAGCATCCTTGGAAAACTTCTTGGCTGTGTTGTTTTGAATCCTGTAACCACAAGAAAACCAATCCCTCTTGTGTTTGCACTATACATTTTTAGATAATTTTTAAGTTTTGTGTCCAATGGAAAACTCCTGGGTAGGTTACATCTTCAAGCAGCACCTCTTAGTAGAGTTATCAGAGGCTCATCTCCACTAAATCTTATAGGTGTTTTCACTGAAATAAAAAAAAAAACAAAAACATTTTTTACACTGGTAAAGAGAACTTCATTTGGTATCTCCACCAAAAGATACATAAAACTGAGTATTGCAAATATATAATTGTGTTAAAAAGTAAGCATCATCTAAATTATTAAAATTGCACTTAGATTTTCTGTAAATAAGTAGTGATTTTCAACTGCAATCATCATTCAACACTCCAAAGATTCACGCAATTATAATTAATATTTAGATGGGAAGTAATTATATGGTTCTTACTGCTGTATAAATTATACCATTACTGAGTCATATGCACATCATAAGATAAGGTAAGTATGCATTTTTTGTTAAGTAGAAGAGAGTAAATACATATTGTGGTAAAATAACAGAATTATTTTGCAGTTCAGAAAGATTTTCAATATTCTCAGTATACTATACCCAAAAGAACCAAAATTCACAATTTTGCATTGCAAAGCTTCTGTCAGGCATTGGCAGAAAGTAGGCCGTATTCCACATTTGTATTTTTAACAGAGAACAATTCCTTGATATAAAGTACTAATTTCAACAGTTTTGTGGTATGCAAATTATCCTGCAATGAGAGAAACCAAACCCGTCACCACCTATTCGGGGCCAGGAATGAAACCCAGCACAGAAAAGCACCAGTCAGTTTTACTGGCAGGGAAATCAGAAGCAAAGGCACAGAGTTTGTTTATGCAGAAGAGGACATGCTTTCAGAGCTGTGTCTTCCTGCAGCTCTTGGAGATCTGCTTGGAACAGGGAAAGGCCTGGGACCAGCCCTGCTTCCTTCAGATGCTACAGGAGAGGTGCAGGGGGAAATCTAATCAACAAAAATTGGAAGGCCAATGCAATTTCCTTGGTCTTCACAGTGATTCTATTCCCTGTAATGTGACAAACCTGAAGGTTATTCTGAAGACAAGCACAGAGGGCTTTTCACACGTGCCAGACAAGCTGCTGCGCCCTTATGGATGCTCACGGTGTCTATGCAGGTGGGGAATCCCTTGGGCCTGTCTGACTTTTAACCTTTTTTAACAGGGATTTCATGTCCTTCAGTGAACTCTGTCCATGGTTTACAAAATAAGGTGTTTTTAAGCAGAGTTCTGATGAAAATGGGAGATGTACATTTTACCTCCTGCATTAGTAAGGCTAGAGAAAACTAATGAGTCTCCCTTCCTTTGGTACCAGTGAAGCATCCCCAGCCCCGGAATCCTGACTGTCAGTGCCAGCGTTTCTTGCACTGTCTGCTCCCCCTTGTCGTATGGACCACTCCACAAAGGCTGGGCATCCTGGTATCAGAATGTACCAAATAATCAGAGTAATCCCAGCTGCTCTGTCACACGGATATGGAGCCACCCAAACCTTACACTTCCATCCTGTAGCATTTTCTGACTTATCACTGAATGCAGGAGTTATGTCATTCATTACAAACAAACATCTTTAAAAAACAAACTGTGAATTAAAGGTAGAGCTCCTTCAGTGATACCTTACCATGATCACTTGCAAGAGTGGCTTAGAATTTTCTGCTCTTGTTAATGTTTTTATCTAATTGATAACCAACAAAGCTGGGGGGGGGGGAGGGGAAACCTTTTAAATCTAACCCATATATCTCTGCAAACAGACAGCACTAGAAAGAGAAGTTTTAGCTCTAAAACACTACAAAGAGAAGTCTGCAGCTCTAAAGCTGCTCCAACAGCTTCCAATACTACTACTGCAACAGTGTTGAGATTTCTTGCAATGATGCAATAAGAACATGCTTTCACTTCTTGAAGAACATTTAAGATCTCAAATCTCAGCAAAGCTGGCAGTGTCTCTCATGATGCTGCTCCTCAGAAATTCACACCCTGCTACGAGATTTTATCCTAAACCCTTGCAAAATTCTAATGCCAGTGCTAAAACCAGGCTTAACACAGGCCTTTCATTTATTATGTGACTAATATCAGAAAGAAAACTGTTTGGACATGCTGTTTCTTGCTATGTGATCACAATACTGTATTTCTGTAGCCATCTCTTTTGCTTCAATTTTTAGTAAACAGATCTTTACACAGAACTTTTAGTAAAGAACATACACATATTTTTGTATGTCTTCTGTGCTTTTTATTGTGTCGGTACCACTTTGGGATCACCCAGCTTTACTCTCCTGTTAATCAGACAACTGAGCAACTGCTGACAAAGCAACATTGTGCTCCAATCACTTACATTTGGATTTTACATTTGTCAGAGACCACAAGAATAAGCAATTATTGGAGCACTCAGGTCAGTTTGTGCCCAGCCAAGATCAGCCCAGCTCAGCAAAAGCAGGAAGGGAAGAGTCTGCAATTTTGCTGCAGTGAAAATGGTTACCCTTGAAATGCTCTCAGGCATTTCTAGAAGCATCAGAAACCCTCACAAGCACCTCCATAGCTACCTCTGAAACTTACTGAAGTTAGGCCACTAGGAAATGGCAACATACCATCAAGGAAAAAGATTAAAATCTGGGAAATAAATGGCAAATTTACCCAGAAATATTCAAACAGATTGGGTTTTTTAGCAAAGCAAGGTGAGTAACAGTGTATTTCCTGAATGGAAACCACATCAAACTGATCTAACTGGTCTTGGTACAGTCTGACAAATCATTCCCCTCCTTAAACTACAGAAATAATTTCTATGTAAAATTATAGCCATAGACCTCTGTGAATTACAATAATGATCACCATACAAGAGAGTATTTATCAATTGCTCTATGTCAGTTTGAAAGGATGTGTCAGATGTGTCCTCAGGGAATTCCTGAGTGTTGCTGGATTTCAGAGCTCTCAGAGAGAATAGACCTGTTAAAATCAGCAAACTCCATTAAAATAGGAGAAGCAGCAGTATGCAGGAAAACAGGTCTGGAATCTGGAGACTGAAAGCCTGGAAAGCACAAGATGCAATTCAGTGAACACATATGCAGTTCCTGCACTTGAGAAACGTAAGTTCAAATTCACAAATGCACGACATGGACCTCTTAGACTGCAGGACAATGTCTGAGGATTAGACTGAGGCAAGTGAGGGCTTACTATGAGCCAACAATGTTACATTACTGGTGATAAAAAAGAAAAATTAACAACAAGATTCGGCAGTCGGGACAGCCGAAAAGAAATTTTAACTCCAGAGTGACAGCATATCAAGGTTTAATAACAAAAGGCAAAAAAACTCAAGAGGCAAAAGGCAAGAGGCAAAAAGCCAGAGGCAAAAGGCCCCGAGGCAAAGAGAGCCCCCGATTAAATCAAGCAGAAATATTAATACAGAAGGTACAGCAATTGTGTCACTTGCTGATTGGATAATTATTACATATACCATACTAACTGTATTTTTTATTGCTGCCTTTGCCTAACAAAGCTTTATTTTTCTTATGAGCTAAATAATTTGCAACATAGTAACTATTAGCAGTCTACATCTTGCACCATGAACACAGGCAGTATTGTGAAGGCCCACATCTTGTTTTTGTGATTCTAACTTCTCAGCACTTGTTCATGGCATCTTGTTTTCACGGGTACGGTCTCAGTTGCTCAAGGACAGTGCACTCTGCCATGGGATTCATGTGGTCTAAGGGCCTGCCATTTTCCTCCACAACAGGAGACTCGGAATATAAACAATGCTATTATTCTTAAAACATTCTAAAGAGCTGTCCGTTCCCTCCTGTTCTGCTTGAAAAGAGAGCCCAGGCTGAGGCTGGACAAGTTGAGGAAGCTGATGAACCTGATGCCTAAGGGAATGAACAGGCAAGTTAAATGGCCTGGTTATTATTTTTCTTGGGTTTGCATGACAAAGGACAGAAAGCTGTTCTCCACTGCCATATAGAAATGAGATTTTAGAACTGAGGGGAAATGGAAAATTAATATTTTATACATCATAGAAAAAGAAAGATTCCACCTTAACAGAGACAGAAAGGCCAAGTTTCAGTCCTCTCCTTCCAGCAGAGCTTTCCATGTCCTGTCTTTGTCACTGTCTGACAGGGTCTGATGGTGCCCCATGGCCTGGAATTGGCAGTTGTGGCTTCGTCACTCAGTATTAGCAGCTCTCCAAACCCTGGATGTTCTGCCAATACCCTCTGGAAGAAGGTTCTCTTAGCCCAGACCACACTGGTGACCCATGGAGAACAATATTATTTCCAAGGCCACACTGTTTTCACAGCAAAGAGCTTTCAGGAAAATACTCATCACCACAATTATATCCAATACACAGAGAGCATCTCCAGCTCCACTGAAGGGATATTCTATATGAGAGGTGGAAATTGGAGAAAGATCAGATATTAAATTCACATTTTCTGAATTCCCAACAGCATTTCATGCATTACAACCTGTCATCTAGCAAAGTTCATGCTCCTGTCCCTTTTCCTCAGCTCACAGCACTTTATGTTTGAACACTGGTGACTGAGCTCCTAAGAGCATGAGAAACTTGCAGCTTGGATTTCAGACATGTCCATATGCACAGATGTTCTCACTTACATCAAAGCAAGAAAAAGTAATGAGTAAAATAACTTCCATGCCCAGCAGAGGCACAGAGTTAGAGCTTTAAGGAACTAAGAAGCATCCGTGGTGGTTCATTTGTGTTTTGGGTGCAATGCCTTGATCCTCCTGTTTGTTCTCCAGCCTCTTCTACCAGTGTTGTTACAAACCCCTCCTCAGCCTAAATCAGCCCAGCTCCAATGACAAAGAGTCAGGAGCACAGCCTGATGTGATTCACCAGCCACTGGCATTGTGACTTCTGAGCTCCAGGAAACAGCAAGTTTGCATGAACAGCTGGAAGTGGCCATTCCTTCCTACTGAATTCCTCCTTCTCTCCCAGGACCAGGCTTTGGCCTTGCTGGAGTCTTAAAAAGCCCATAGATTCCATGATTCTGTTACATGCCAAATGAACCCAATACATTTACAATGGAGAGACTTTTTAATTTAAATTTGAATGACAGCAAAAGAACCCTGTAAAAATTAGGGTTATTTTGTCACAGCTTTGGCATAGCAAGATTTTATATTTCTGCGAGAGACTGAGATCAGTAATTAACAAAATTATTATAGACCAAAATAAAGAGCAAAACATTTCAAAATCTCACTGAAGAAGGAAGAGCCTGATCAAAGATTTCCTAGCTCAGGGAACTGCAAATGAACTTTCAGATACCTGTTGCAGTGATGGGATTGCTACCACAGACTCATGCCAGGGAAGTGATTAAGCTTCCCTTTTTTAGAGAAAAGGCTTCTAAAATCCTAGGATCTCCAAGGCAGAGATAATAAATCCCATCCTGGGGGTCTGCTCTAGGAAACTGTTTCAGGGAGTAATACCTCAGAGACAGCTGGAGAGAGGAGGCACCTGGGTATTTACTGCATGATGCAGGTACCAGATGGACTTACTTCAGCACGGGGGGGTACCAGGGGCATCTGTCCCCCCTTTCCTGTTAGCTACACCAGCAATTTTTATACAGCAATTTTTATCCAGGGAGAAATTCTACACAAGTATTCCCTAATGTCACTTCGAATGATGATCAACAGCATGTGTTTTTGGAAAGCCCTCTTGCCTGGAAAGTCAGAGAGGAAACCAGTTTGTTTGCAACACTGCACAGAAAAAGGAAACTAGGAAAGGAAACAGGACTGTAGTCAAGCAAGCCCAAGATTTCTCTGGATCAGGAGAAGCCACAGATTCCCAGTGCTTAGCAGTGAGACAGATACTCGTTTTTGAATCTGTCATCTATAGAAGACAATCTCTAATAAGAAGAGCCATTAAAAAAAACACTGAGTCCAATTCACACCTGCAGCAAGCCAAGTCAGTGGAGACACCACTGAAGACACCGGCCCTGCTGGTCCACACAGAAATTGGGGTCGTTCATGGGAGGACAACGCCAGCAGCGCTCTGGGAAGTCACACAGGTCAGGCAGTGACTCCAAAATCCAGATTCTAAAGACCGGGATTGACAAAATCACCTGGATCACCGGTGTGTTTTCCTGGAGCCAACCTCCCCCTAATCCTATTCCAGGACACTGCCGGCCAGCCCAGCGAACACAGGTCTCTGCCAGCTGGTCCCCACACGTGGCGCAAGGGCACTGCTGTGACACGTCACGACACCCTACAACATGTCACAACACCCCACGGCAGTCCATGACAGCAATGCTACACTATGTCACGCCCTCACACCCCATGACATGTCACCATGCCCCACGACATGAGGGCCTTCACACTGACACCCAGCCCCGAGACTCGAACCAAAGGCTGCCGCTTTATTTCGGGTGCCCACCCGCAGCTGCAGCCAGGCACTTCCCATCAGGCTGCCTGGAGAACACGGTCGACCTGGCTGATGCCGTGTCTTAAGGAAGAGGGAAGACAATCCCAGCGGAACGGGCTGTCTGGACGGGAGGCCCGAGGAGCGGCGCGGGCCGCCTTGGCCAGGGCCGGAGCAAAGGCGACTACGGGACGGGGAGGGGCACGGGTGTGGGCCGGGCTGGGCTGGGCATGGCGGGGATCCCCGCTGAGCGCCCGGGCTGGGCGAGGGAAGGGCGGGGATCCCCGCTGAGCGCCCG
>JAWWMO010000022.1:1343257-1363620 GCA_035047845.1 Dendrocincla fuliginosa
GCCGCGAGGGCCCGCGGGCTGCGGCTGCTGCGGGACGGCACGGGGGCGGGTATGGGTGTGGGGCGCTGCCCGGACACGGGGCACGGCACGGGTATGGGGCACTGCCCGGCCCCGGAGCTCCCCCCGGCCCTGGCCGTGCTCGCCCTGGCCGAGCGGTACCAGAGGGCCCGGGACGTTCGCGCCCTGCGCGCCCTGGTGAAGGCGCTGGAGCTGCTGGAGCTGCTCTGCCTCCACCTGCTGCTGTGCCCCTGGCGCAGGGAGATCCGCTCTGTGAAGGTACGGCAGCCCCGGGACGGGGCACATCCTGCGCGGGGCTGGGAGCGGGGCTGGGGCACATCCTGCTCGGGACAGGGTGCTGGGGCAGGGCCAGGGCACATCCAGCTGGGGACAGGGTGCTGGGGCAGGGCCAGCACTGGGCATCCTGCTCGGGACAGGGTGCTGGGGCAGGGCCAGCACTGGGCATCCTGCTCGGGACAGGGTGCCCAGCACAGTATGGGGCTGCCCAGAAGTGCCCCCCGGCCCCGCACAGCACCGGAAGGGGGGTGGCCAGGATGGGGACCCGGAGAAAAGGGGACGGTGCCGCTTTTGGCCCCGCTGCCCCCACACACCCCACAGGTGTAAGAGACCACAAGAGACCTCTGCCGCAAGAGACCACAGCCTTCACACATGCAAAGTGTGAACAGAGGCCCGAACTCCCAGCATTGCAAACTTAGTTCCTTTCCTTCAGCAGCAGATGCTGCTGAGGAAAAGCCATTTCTTTGCTTCTTCCTGCAGGGAGGTCCCACCTGTGGGTTCT
This sequence comes from Dendrocincla fuliginosa, assembly GCA_035047845.1. Lineage (NCBI taxonomy): Eukaryota > Metazoa > Chordata > Aves > Passeriformes > Dendrocolaptidae > Dendrocincla > Dendrocincla fuliginosa. The sequence continues at coordinate 1,344,054 of JAWWMO010000022.1, forward strand.
CAAACAGCTTTAGATTCCTCTTCTCATTCATGTCCCTAAAACAGGGCAGAGCGTAAGACAGTCATGCCTACACTAGATAAGCTCAGCTTTTCCTAACACAGAATCTAAGGCTTCATTAAAATTAAACTCTGAAGACCACTGTGTGTAACCCAGAGTGCAAGACAGCCTGCTGAAGGCCTGAAATAATTCAACTGCAAGGCACAAGCTGGAGAAGAACTTACATAGAGGTTTGATAAAAAAGTTATCAGTCATTTGTGGAACTTTCACAGGTCCTGCCTCTCACCTGTCCTGATGTCCCCCAGTGCACTTTGCTTCCCCTCCAGAAGGAACAGAAAGTGGGGAGTGTGAGGCACTCTGACAAATTCATCACAGAGTGGACTGAGGTTCAGTCCTACATTACACTGTGGCCATCCTGTGGGGGGCAGTTCTGTTCTCCCTGAAGCTGCTGCTTGTGAGGCCAATGGTCAGGTCTCAGCCTTAGTCCTAGGTAAGTCTGTCCCAAGCTGGGCAGCCTGAAAACAAGGTGGAAGTCTTGACTTTGCATTCTCACCTCAATTCTTTTCTGACTTGCCAGGAATTGATCATGCTTAGGTCAACAGAGCCTCTCCTATCACAGTGTTTCAGAAAAAAACAAAAACCATTTCTGCTTTACAAATCAGGCCTCGTGCCTGGAGTAGTTCTAAAACCAAGGAAATGTTGATTTTTGAAGTTGTTATGCAGCAACAGCAGCATTTTATTCATGTTTTGCAGACAATTTGTGCAAAAAGAGTTGTTTGGGCAGTATTTCTGCTAGAATAGTCTGCCTTCAAAAAGGTGTTTTCAAAAAAAGGCAATTTAATTCAAGGGTAATAAAGTTTCAGCAGGAATCTGAACCATGGAAAAAGAAAACATTACAGCCTTTTCACAAATTAGGAAATGCAGTTGACAGTGAGTGCATCACGTCTGCTTCCTTAGAAGAGATGAGACCTCAGTGAATTAATCTATGAATCTTTGTTTAAAAAGCTTCCATTCTTCAGTAGAGCACATAATATTTATTTCTGAGTTTCTCTAGTTTGACTAAAATCGTTTCCTCCCTCTCTTCCTTTTTGAATGCTGATGCTCTTAGCCATAACCTCAGCAGGTTAAACTGGCATAACTTCACTGAAACTAATGTGCTGTAGCAAAGCTCTAATGCTTGAGAGGCTGACAAAATAATGCTCTAGAAAAGTCTCACTCACTGAGATACACAATTCAAACTTTTAAGAACACAGTTTTTTTGAAAGATGTAAGCAATTTCTGAAGTACTTTTGATTTTTAGGAAGTCTTGCACACTTCTCTCCACACCATTCCTTCAATGTTCATCTGTTTTTCCGTGTTTCACTCTGTTTCAGACATTCACCGGGAATTTTGTCTACTATATTCAATCAGTGCTCCCAGATGACCTTGTAAAAACCGTGCTGGAGAAAATAGGCTACGTTGCAACAACACCAACAGAGTTTTCACTTGTCAAAAAGAGAAACAATGAGGAAACAAAGCAGACTGCATTTGAAATATTCCTGGCAAGAATCGAGTGCGAAACCATCCTCGAAATAACAGTTGAAGAATTAAAACATGGCAATTTGGAGAAGACCCTGCAGGAGAGAACACAAACACATTGGCACCAAGGAGATGAGGACAAGGATCAGAGACCCCAGAGAAGAGATGCTGAAAATCTAGAAAATCAAGAAAACAGTGAGACATCTTTGTGCCTTGCTACCCAGCAGAACAGCTTAGCTCCATGCCCTGTATCCCTTGAACCTGCTGGGAGTGTGAAGATGCAGGATGCTGTGGCTCAGTCAGCAGCTGCCCAGCCCACGGTCGGCCCTCCGGAGCACCAAAGGCAGGGCATCAACACCGCGCATGTGCCGGGGCAGTGCTCGGACAGCGAGGACTTCCTCATCCAGTACAGTGACATTGTCATACGACAAACACCGATTTTCGGGGAGAGCCGCTCTCCCAGAGCTTTGGAGACGGAGCCCAGAGCCAGTGTGGGAGGAGACTGTGCACTGGCAGTCGCTGCAGAGCCAGCTGTGGATGAGCTGGCACCTGTGCCCCTCTCACCGGGAGCGAGCAGCCTGCCAGCCTTTGCCGTGTTTGCTGACAGCTCCTGTGACCCTTCAGAGTACAGAGCCACAGAGGTGTCCCCAGAATCCATTGAAGCAGAGATCAAGGATGCCATGAACTGCATAGACCCAGAGCCTGGCGATGAACCCAGTGAGCTGAAATCTCTGCCTTACACGGACTTTGCCTCCACCCAAGTTGTCCCCAGGGAAGAGAAGGTTTGTGACCTGTCTTTAACCTTCACAAAACTACAGATCAAGGACACCCAGGAAGATCTTACGTATCCGGTAGAGGAAACTGGCCAGCGTTCTTCAGTAGCATATGCAAGTGCAAGTGACAGGCACGGAAGAGAATTTGATCCCTCCAAAATCAAACATACAAATCTGACTGATGCTGAGCTGCAGAACAGAGCAGCTGAGCCATCCTCAGACCTGTGCTGTACTGCTGGGGACATGGTGGGTTCCACGGCTGGTTCTGGTAGCAAGACACTGTTCCTGGATACTCGTAACACACACACAGCCTCTGGGGGCTTCAGACACATCAGAGAGCCCCCCAACCTCACCTACGTCCCACCACACAGTATTGATGTTCGGCCTTCATATACAAGAAGGACCAGCACACAGAGCAGAAGGACCCTCCTGCAGCCTGGACGTGACTCTCCTGAATCCAGGGAAGTAAAGCTGGAGAACTGTAATTCAGAACTAAGTGAAAACCAGGAGCCTTATGTCATTATTGACAGAACCGATCCTGGAATGTTATACCATCACATTTGAGACTACCAGTGCTTTATTTGTCATCTGCCTGGAGTTTTTGACTCTCACTTGTGGCCTTGATCATCTTTTCAAGGGGATTATTAGCTTTGTCAAAACAATTTAAAAAAGCACAAACATATCACTGCTTTTGGACAGTAAAATCTGAAGTAGTTATACAAATTCTTAATGGCCCCTTTGGCAAGGAAATCTGAAGGGTCACCTTTCTAAAGGGTAGGCAACTTCCATAAATTTAAATGCATTCAGTCCATTAGGCAGATTCCTTCTGGCTGTTCCTAATGCCAGAGAGCTTTCTTCAGTTAAGCATACTGCCTTTTTTTTCCCCCTTTCACAGACCTACTCCTGGAGTGTTCTTCCAGTCCAAGGTAGATTCTTCTAAACTGGAAGACCCAGCTTTATACCTTTACAAATGCTGTACTGGAGTGTCTTTCCATTGACTCGGTGCATTCCTTTGAAGCTATTCTGAGCTGATCTTTCTCATGTCTTCAGCTGAGAACAAGTTTAGAAAGCTTGGTAACATTCCTCTAGGTTTGAAGAGGGAAAAACAGCCCTGTGAACACTCTTGGGTTTGTAGAGTAAATAACCTGTATTACAGGTTCTGTACCTGCCTCCTTTTTTAACAAAAATACTTTGTGGCTACCACCGGTTTTCAAGAGAAGCATTGAGCATCGTAACTGTTCAGTGCCACCAGAACGGTCCAGTGACTGGTACCCTTTCCCTTGTCCCTGCTCCTGCCACTTAATTCTGCACCAGGAGTTCACATAATTTTTCTGTAAACCAGTTAATTTCTCTAAAATGAAGGAGAAAAACTGCCATTCTTTGCCATTTTAGTGGCAGGGGAAAAATCTAATCAGAGAAGGGTCCCAGGGGGCACCACAGCCAGGATCAGGGCTATCCTGGAAGGGGGAGTGCTGTGTGAAAAGCCTGTGCTGAGAAGTAACAGTAGTGTTGGATCAGCTGTAAGCTGGAGTTCCAGCACCAACAGCTTCTGTCATACACAACATATAATTAACTTAGAAAAGCACCCAGCCAGTGGTGCAGTATTTAAGCAGAGTCTTCATTGCTTCTTAATAGAAAGACTCTTTAATGGTGCTTCAAGTAGCTTTTTCAGTAGCACTTCAACTGCGCTGTTTTTGGCTGGGGTTGAGTTAATTTTCTTCACAGTGGCTAATATGAGGCTGCGTTTTGAGATGTTAAAAATGCTTTGTTGTTGTTTCATGTACAGTTAAAATAATAGCTGAAATTAATTTAGGATAAATTGTTTATAATTGACTTTTATCCCCCAAAAGATTCAAAGAGGAGCACATGGATTACACTAGAAAAAGCTCAGAAGCTAAAATGTAAAGATGTGCTTTTTGAACAACCAGTGGATGAAGTTCTGCCATCCCCTGGTTCCAGCAGTGTGGGAGGAACAGAACTTTGCTCAAGCTCACAGCAAGGTCTGCCTGCAGCTTTGGGTGGAGCTGTGAGAAACAGGTATTATGGAGAAAAGTGTTCAAAGGGCTCTTCCCTAACAAATAACAGGGACATCCTGTGGGCTCTAAGACTGTACTAAACCATTAAGTGATATTTTCTGGACTGTGCAAAATATACATGCTAAGCTTCTACAACCCAGAATAAAAGTAGAATTAAGAACAAACTGCAGATGACCAAACTTCAAATTTATAGATCCGTTTAAAAATAAATAATTCTTTTGACGCTTTGATAGAAGAAAAAGTTTTGAAAGTTTAACAGGAGGTTTTAAGAACAACCACTATCCCCCTACAAATAAGCTTCAATAAGAAAGATAATTACTTAGCACACAAAATCTTGTCTTAAAGCAAGGATTCTAAAGATTTACAACAGACCAATAGAATGGCATTACTGGGGTCACAAGCTTTAGTGTACTAACTTAGTATTTCACGAGGAAACACTCAGTGCACTCCTCATTATTAAGTTGTACTGATTTAGGAAAAAAAGCAGTCCATCATTGGACTAACAAGACATGAACTGCATTTCCTGACTTGGTGCAGTCCCTTCAATGCAATGGTCTTTAGTCACACCACAAAACTGCAAGAGAAGCAGTAATGCCATCAGGTATTGTTGTAAAGCCATGTAATTGACTATTTATGTCCTCCAACAAGTGCCAGGCAATGTCTGTAATAAGTGATCAGACTGCTCACTGAAGCCTTGCTTGCTCCAGCTAAACCAACCAAAACTGTTAGGGGAAAGAAAATAGATATCTCCTGTACTTCAGGGATCATTCCCCTAAAATTACCCAGAAAAAGTAATGTGAAAACAGTCCAGATTGCTGCATTGAAAGGATTACCTTGAAGGGAACATTCAGATGGTAAAGCTCAAATGAAGGGCAACTCAACACTTCATCTGATGAGCCTGAGAATGAAAACCCCACTGGTTTACTCTCTCAAGTACCTGTAGGTCATAATAAACTGATCGTGGTCTAAACCCAAAGAACCATCTGTATTTTTCTTTATAAAAAGAAGTTAGAACCCAAAACAGTTAAATCAATTGTAGAATTTTATAACCATTTGAAAGGAACAATAGATACCATTCAGTGCCCCTGTTTTCACTGTTCCTCAGCTCAGCCATAGCAAGGCTGGGAATGTCATGAACACTGGAGACAAATAAGCCCTCTACAGAAACTGAGGGGTAAGAGTCTGAAAGCCTTTCTTCAATCACTTACAAAAACTGGGGTTTGGGTTCAGTTTTCTTTCTAGCCACTGAATTCAGTGGGACTGCTGGTGCCTAGTTACCTGCAGAACTACAGCTGTGTTGTGATGCATGTAGAGCAGAAGGAACTTGCTGGATTGAGTGGAATTGCACAAGTGTAGGTAGGGTTAGAATACCCACGATTTCAAACTGGTAAGACCTATTCAAAAAAGCTACTTTCACTTGATGCACTTCACTTGCTTCCTCTAATAAAGAAAAAAGAACATCCACCTCTTTCATTCCTTGAACACCTTTGGGCATGGGGACTCCACCACCTCCCTGAGCAGCCTATTCTCATATGTAATCACCCCTTCTGTGAGCAAAGTCTTCCTGTTGTCCAGCCTAAACCTCCCCTGGTGCAGCTGAAGACTGAGTCCTCTGGTCCCATCACCCCCCACCTCACTACAACCTTCTTTTGGGTTGTTGTAGGGAGTGAGGTCCCCCCTGAGCCTCCTTTTCTCCAGGCTGAGCCCCCCCGGCTCCATCAGCTGCTCCTGCTGCTCCAGCCCCTTCCCAGCTCCGTTCCCTTCCCTGGACACTCCAGCCCCTCCATGTCCCTCTTCTGGAAGGGGCTCAGAACTGCCCTCGAGATGTGGCCTCAGCTCTGCTGAGTGCGGAGGGACAATCCCTGCCCTGGTCCTGCTGCCTCACTATTCCTGGTCCAGCCCAGGTGCCCTTGGCCTGTTGCCCACCTGGACTCATATCCAGCTGCTGTCATGGCACCCCGAGGGCCTTTCCCAGCCCCTCTGCCCCAGCCTGGAGCTGCAGGGGTTGTGGCCAAAGTGTAGGACCTAGCACTTGGTCTTGCTGACCCTCATACCCGAATTTGCTAATGGTACACTCAGTCTCCTCGTCCAGGTCATCAGTAGAGAAACTAAACAGGACTGGCCCAGCTCTGACCCCTGGGGACACCACTGGTGCCCGGATGCCAACTGGGTGCAGCACCATTGCCCAGCACTCTCTGGGCCCACCCTTCAGCCAGTTCCTAACCCAGCAGAGTGCCCCTGTCCAAGCTGGGCTGCAGCTGTGCCGGGACCGTAACAGGGGAGATAGTGTCAACAGTTTTGCTGAAGGCCAGGCAGACACATTCACAGCCTTGCCCTCATCCACCAGGCAGGTCACCAGGTCAAAGGACGAGATCAGGTTGGTCAGGCAGCCCCTCCTGGATCTGTGCTGGCTGGGTGTGATCCCCTGGTTGTCCTTTGTGTGTGCTCTGTGATCAGTCCCAAGGAGATCTGCTCCATAACCTTGCTGGGCACTGAGGTGGGGCTGTTTGTGGGACCTCCCCCATACACACACCGGCCATCGGGGTTTTCTCAGCCCAATTCACCCCATGGGGTTTATGAACAGGAGCCTCAGTTACTCTTCCTCAGGAGGAGGTTGTAACAAACCATTTATTTTAAATTAACAAACACAGGGTTGTCTGTAGGGAAAGAATAAAGAAGACACCTAGGTTATTTCTAGGAAGCAGCAGTGAAGTGGGAAATGAGAAATAGACACATTGTAGGAGAAAAGATTTGACACAAGAAAGCTGATGGAGAGCCTAAAAATACGGAAGGGGATTGGTTTGTATCCTGATCTGCCTTGTACCTGAACATTTCATAGCCGTAAGTCCACAACATTCTACAAAGCACAGTGCAAAACCAAAAACTATTATATTTAAATATTGAAAATACCAAATGAGACTTCATAAACATTATTTGATAAAACAATCACAGACTTCTATAGATGGTGTTGTCTATTAGGTGGGTTTAGTATTTGGTCCCGTTTTTCTTCATACTTTTCTATCATCTTCTGCATGTCATGGTCAGCTCCAATAACCTTGAAAAGAAGAACATGAACATTAGAAATAATTGACACTATAAAACATGGGGGATTTTTGAGCAAAATAAAACAGGACTACCACTGAAGCCAAACCAATATATTCCTAGGGGTTTGTCCAAGTCACTTTCTCTGTGGAATGTGGCATTCTCTGGAAAGCTACATGGCTGATCCTGCAACCAATCACAGTGAACAGACCCTCAAATTCCACAAAGAGATGAAAAAACACACTTTTATGCTATACATTACACATTTGTCAATACTTTTATGACTATCCTTCTCCAAAGGTCACCAGAAAAGCAGATTTATCTACTTTTACTACTAAATAATACTCATTATTTGAAAAGTACAATCCTCCATATGCCTAATTGGTTATAATTAAAGTAATACTCACAAGCACTGGGCAGGAAACTTCAAACAGTGCACGTTTAATGAGCCACTCTTCATAGAGCTCATGAATGGCTTCTAAATATTCCTAGAAAAGAGGCACATATTTCACATATGTGAAATAACACATATGCCCAGGGATGCAATTTTTATCTATTTGGTAAGTAGTTAAGAAACATACACAAAAGCCAGCATTAGATATTTCCACTAACAAAAAATAAAAAGCATCTGAAGGTTTCTGGGAAAAACTAATTCCCAGTATAAGGTTTTACTCCATGAAGAACCTCAAAGACACAGTTTACAGGAGCACAGGGCTCTCAGCTCCTTTTAAGATCAAGCAACCATGACTCTCTCCCAAAGGTATAATGTGGTTCAAGATTTTACAGAGGAAAACACAACACAGAGAAGTAAGGACACAAATGGCAAGGCTGCAAAGAGTATGTATTGGAGGCACTTTCTGTGTCAATACATTTTACTAAAATTCCCAGGTCCCTTTCTCCTGACTGACCCAATTTCCTCTAAAAGCTTTTCTGCCTGTCAGCAACTATTGGTATTTCCTTCATGGAGACCACTGCACATTGTTCATCCCTAACTGCTCCCTCAGCCCTCGGCAGAGTTGTGAAATAACTCGAGGACTCTTCAAATCCACAGCGAGGATTTATTCTCAAGGCAAAGTTCCACATGGCCCAAAATGTAGGTCTCTGCACATCTCCTCAACTGACCAGCTGCTTCTGCTGGACTCCCCAGCACTGGAGATCCAGAAGACGTGCAGAGGAAGCCACACACATGGCTGGTGAGGCTTTCTTTAGCAGCCCTGCTGGATGAAGGGCCATTCACTAACCTGGCACTGAAAGTGATCCTTCCATTACTACAGTTTGTTTTAAAGCACATTCCCACACTTGTAATTTTCAAGAAGTTGCTTCTTTTCAGACCCAAACAGAGACCCTTTTCATGCAAAAACATCCTGCTAACAGCAGACAACAGTGCCCAGGTAATCTTCAGCACCTGCATGCCCAGGTATTTGTGCTTCAATTGAGTGCTTTTATGCCATTTAATGGTACAAAAGCAACTGACTTTTTACATCTTAGAGAAGATTAACAGTTGATTAATACTCACCTAAAGTCAGCTATAATACACTGATTACTAAAACATAACACTAGGGCAAGTCAGTGTGCATGACAGACAATTTTTTAAAAATAAATCAAAATTAAATACTCAGGTTCTAGTTTGCAGTGGAAACAGCTGCATTGCATTTTGGCAATACACTCAGGATACCATTTCAATATTTAGATTGGAATCATTATGTTTTTAAAGCTCCTTGTAATCACATATATCAGAGCAACTCCTTACCAGAGGAATGATCTTTTCTTCTTCCCTGCACCGTGTCTTTAATCTTTCATAACAAACTTCAGGAGAAGTCCTCAGATAAACTGTTGTAACAAAAAAATAAAATAGTTATGTTCAAGGATCAGCTTGAAAAGCATAGAAAAAACTTACCTGACAAACTATAGAAGGAAAGAATCCTGACTTGGGCACCACCAGTGAACCTCCCCTCTGGCATTACCATTAATCAATCCACAAACAACCCACAAATTCCTGCTGTCTGATGCTACACATTGCAACTACTATTACATTGAATAATGTGATTATGACTCAAGGAACAAGAATTGTTTTTACTCCCAGTCAAGAAGCCCATCCACAAACACAGCCCTCCAGATCCCATCAAAATTTTACCTATCAAATCCACCGAAACATCAATGTTGTTCTTGATCCAGTCAAACCATTCACTTAGGACAGCATAATCCACCTCTGGCATTTTTCCACTGAACAGACATAAGAGTCATCACTAGAATTACTCTCCATTTACTCCAGCATATATGAAATGAAAACACCAATATTATTCCCACCCAAACTGAAGGCCACATAAACCATTGTCTGTACAATAGAAAGACTAAATCTTTTTTTTAAATACTTATTCAAACAAAATCTCTATTATTAACAGCTACAAACATTAATTATTTCTTTCCATTACAGTTAAGAAATAATTACTTGGTGACTAGGAAGAAAAACGTTACCACAGTGACATACGTACAATAACAACAAATCAGTGAGAGTGCTTAGTTAGTGCTCAGGTTCTTTGTATCAGGCTCATTTCAAATCTGTCTGCAGTGCATGTCACCAAAAGGGCTGGATTTACTCAGCAGAACTGACAATTCATTACGGATGCCACAGTAAAGAGCAGTGAAAAAATAATGGACTGTATAAATAAATTTACTCCCATTGTAAGAAACATTTGTGGAAAGAGTAGTGGAATATCCAACGTGCTTAACTGGAATTCTGTACTCAGAGAGCATAGACAACATTGGAGACAACTGTCCCAAAGTCATCTCAGCAAGAATAGTAAAATATCAGACAACTCAAGTAGAAGGGAGTTAGAGTGGACATGTTAAGGATCACATTAGTATTTTATAATAAAAACATTCTGGTTTTATTAGTATCAGAATTTTCACTTATTACCATATTCCTAGTAGTCAAATATTACTAGTTTTACATTATCCTGTCTTCCAAACTGGTGACAGTAATACATAACTCCACACACTTTCCTAAAAGCCTCTGCAACAGAAATATGAAAAGAGATGGAGTTGGGAGGCTCCTGTCCTCTCCAGCTGAAGGATTCAGAGCAGTTACAACATTTTAAGTTGGGCTGAAGGATGAGATTCCACAGATGGCTAAACCATTCTCCTGGCAACATGCTTTGATCAGTAGCAAAACTGAGTAAAGATAACACAGAAAGGTATTTCCACTTGAGTATGTAAGAAAGCAAAGCCCTTATTTGTACTACCTCTCTTCTTTATCTGCCACCCAGCTGAATTTCCCACCCCCAAAAATGGGATATTTCACCCCAGAAATGGGATAGCAAGTCATTGCTATTCTTCTAGTACACCAACCACAGACATTCCTGGATAGCAGGGACCTACATAAGCTGAATACTGATTCTGCTACTTTTCTCCAGGACAAACAAGAACTGGAAGGTCAAAAGGAACTGGAAATATGAAAAAGCCCCACTATTCGTACCCTAAGAGACGGTAACATCCAAGTCAATTCTGCACTGACCTGCCCTGCAGACAACCTGCCTTTGCTTTCCCTGTGTCATAGAGGACCTTGGATAATCCTGTGAGGGTTCTGGATCAGGCTCAGGATCCATGAAGTACAGGGAATGCAAAAGGTACAAAAAGGTGTTTTCATTTCTGATGTTTGCTGACATTTGACTCCTACCATGTCAAGTTTTCACTGCAGAGGCTGAACATGACCACGCCAAGCTTTGTATCATAAATAACCATGAATTCAAAGGGGACAGAGGGAAGTGCTGGTGCTCACCCTGCATCATGCACATAAGTGTGCACACATCTAGAATTCTCACAGTTTTACACCTGACAGGAGTGTGCCTTTCAGTGCCCAACTCAGACACAACTGCACTCCGTCTGCAATCACAGCATTGAGCTTGGACACTTGTGCCTATCTCTGTGTGCTAAAGACACAGCAGTTGCTCCCAAATGAAGCCTTCCATCATTGTAAATCTTCCTCTATTTCTCTCTCTGGAAAAAAGCCTGCAGAGCCAAAACTGGTTATTTCTGATATTCCCACAGCTCTTCCTGCCTTGCTTCAACTGATCATTCTCTTAAGGCAGCAGAGTTTGTGTAGAGAACAGCAACAGGGGGAACCTTAGCTTCTCCAACTCCCTGACAGGAAGGGAAGCCAGGTGGGGTCAGGGACAGGACAAGGGGAAACAGCCTCAAGCTGTGCTATGGGAGGGTCAGGGTGGAAATTAGGAAAAATTTCTTCATGGAAAGGGTGGTCAGGCATTGGCACAGCTGCCCAGGGCAGCCCTCCAGTCTCCATCCCTGGAGGGATTTAAAATCCATGTGGATGGGGCCTTTGGGGACACGGGTTAGTGGTGGCCTTGGCAGTGCTGGGGAACAGTCGGATTTAATGATGTTAAAGGTCTTTGCCAACCTAAACAATTCTAAGATTCTTCCCCATCTTTACGAACGGGACCCTAAGCAATACCATCTCTTACAGAAAAGAAAGCACAAAATAACCTCTGCTCTGCAGTGTGCTTTTGGCCACTACCAGAGACAGGGCATGAGGGAGACCAGATTTACTGTTTTTTTTACTGTGACACAAAAATAACTGTTTTCATATAGCCCCAATTATTGGTTGCTTTACTTAAAATCCTTTTACAAATCCTTTTCTTTTGGCTTACTACTGGTAGCATCAGCTGCCTCCTGGCTTGCTGCAACAAAGCAAATGCTTCTCATCCAATATTAAAAAGTGCTGAAGCCATGCAACACCTTAGATGCCCTTAAAATGTTATTCCAAAAGGAACACAGAGTCGACACAAGCAGACTTTGCCTCATAGCAACAAAGTTCTGAGTCCTTGAGACAAAAGCACTTGGTCTACAGTGAAAAGTCAGTAATTAAAAATGAGAAGGATATTTCAGGATGCTTCCCCTGTATGCAGACTGGGATAAATAATGCCTCTGTTTGCCTCACATCCTACTGTGCCTCTCCCAACTTCCAAAGCCATTCCTGCAGCATGGATGACACCTTGTGGCAACAAACTGGGTTCATCCCTTAAGGCCACTGAAAAACCCACTAAAACAACATGTTATCTGTTACACACACCCCCCCGCAACAGAGGGTCAGCCTTGCAAACAAACCAAACCAAACCCCCCAGTGCTGATTACTGCACTGTTTGGGTTAGTTTGGGATGGGTCAGTTATGCATGGGGCAGGTAACAAGTGAGTGTTCTTTCTTTCCTCACAGCCTGACAAGGTTTGCAGCCTGTTTTGCTCCTGTGAATCCCGATTCTCAGCAAGAGCATGTGACTTGAGTTCCTGCTTCTCCTTCAAGTTCCTGCTTGCAAGAAACACCAGTCCTGGGTGCTGGGTTGGATACCGCTACCTAGTTCCCTCCTTCCCACAGTGTTATTCTCTATATCCTCATGGGTTTTTACCTGTTCAGCACGTGTTTGCTTTGATTTAAGCAAGATTTTTGTATTCAGCTGGAGAGCAGATAACTTCAGTAGATGGTGTCTAAACAATACTGCGTGCTAAGTACACAGGAGCAGGGCTGGAAAAGGTTCTCCATGTCCTACAGGTTTGATTCCACCAGTGGGCAGCACATCCTGCCCCAGCGCAGAACTGACAGACTTCACAGGCTACTTAGATGCACATTACCAAACAAATTATCAGTTGATTTTTATATATACATATATGTGTAAAAATTAATTAATCCAAGACAGCAAAGTAGAAAACCATACACCATACCTCCGATACAAATTTTCCACAAAGATGTGTTTTGCACTGTGAATTGATCTCTCCATCATTCGTATTGGGGAAATCTACAAAACAGAACTTGACAGTGTACAGCTTTCAGCATGCCTGTTATCTCTTCAGACTCATATTGCAATTATATGAAACACATATGATTTTCAGATCTTTCTTTCAGATTTTGTGACAAGCAAACTTATGGGAGCATGGGAACCACAAATAAACAAGGACTCCTGATCTTTCTTATGATAACTGCATTATTAAACAGGTACATCACTAATTTGTTACTCATACACAATTTTCAGCATTCAGCTGAGCAGCTGGAGGTAACTCAGGGTACAAAGAAGCAGAAATCCACCTGGGATCTGCAGAGCAATGGGAACTATTGCTGCCTGAATTGTTGCCCCTTCAGGTGTGTTACTGGGTCACAGCACAAGAGTAACATCAGACAAACTCAACCAAAAAAACAGAACTTCTAAAAGAAATAATTCCACCTGACAGTGCTGGCCTCAGCCAGTCCTGCATGTGTTCAACCTGCATTTCATTTTGGAGCAGGGAGATTCTCTGACACTCTTGGTCCCTGCAGAGCAAACCAGCCTGGCAGAGCTCCTTCCAACCAGGATTTCTGCACCTCAATGACCATGGAAGCAAAAATGGCTGCAGAAGGCTCAGATGGCAAATGGCAGCAAAGCTCAGACTGAAATGCAGGGAAATCCTCAGGGATTTTTGAATTAACCTTTTCTGCAATAGAACAGGACTTCTATTGTCTTGGAAAAAAAACCTCTTCAAATACATGTGTGGTATCACTCTCATATGTGGTACTGCTAAGTTTGCCCTGACACAAATCCAGAATATAAAACAGAAGAACAATCATTAAGATACAAGCATGGCATCTAAGATCAGCTCTTATAATCAGGGAATGGAAGACAGCATAGAAAGTAACGAAAGGTGTTTGAAGGAAAGAGAATAAACAAATCTTAATAGAAAGTTAAAACATGAAGATCAATATAGAAAAAGAAAATATTGCAAGAAAAAAGAGGATGTAAACCATCTGAAAAAAAAGCAGTAGAAAATGTTAGATGTACTTGGAACAAACACAAAAAGCAATGGCTAAATGAATTCTAACGCAAGATTATTTAACATTTGCCAAAGACTTTAAATAGCAAAATTACAGACAAGTCATTGACATGAGACGAGGAAGAGATTTCTAGCTCCTAAGGCTGGTGCCAAACCAGCAGTACTAGTTTGGGGAAGTAAAAATTCTGAGCAGACAGATGTTTTGCCCTCAGAGGACACGTCTTTGCACCACAAAAATTCCTACTCACTACAAGAACAAGGAACAAACACAACAGCATCCTAACTCTTGGATACAAGGTTGAAAGGATTTAGCACTCACAAATAATTTCTTAAATTAGAAATGTTTCTTTACCATGGGTCTGGTGTGCTGCTCCAACATGGTCAGCTGGACATAAGTTTGTAACGTTATCCCCCATCTTGAAGCATCTTGGTACATTAAGCCCTGAGGTCAGAAGTGGAAGGAAGACAGAGACATTTTTTAGGTCAAACAGCAACACAGTGAAGTTGGTATTTAGCAAGCTTTTGCAGTACAGCAGCATTGCTAAGAGAAGGGCACTTATACAGCTGACACCAGCTTTGACAAGAATTAACTAAGCATTTGTTCTCCACAATGCAGATGTAAGAATTGTCTCTGGTCCTAAGTGGAAGGCTCGCCGAAGTCAGCAAGAATTAAGTACTCTGCAGATGGGACAGTCAGAACCAAGGCACAGCTCATGTTAGACAGTTCAAATATGTTTAGTAATTAAAAAACCATATCTATATCTACTACTTTATTTTTGTGCACTGACAGACTCTCAGTATCCCCAGTCCATCCAGAAATTATATATGGTTCCAGGAAGTATGGTCTGGGCCTCAGAAAAAGTGTCCTTGAACACAGACAACTGTTCTTCCTAGAGGATCCTCAAAGCAGTTCTCAGGTAGCTCCTCCACTCTTTCTGATTGCTGCAATTCAACACACACATACACTTAAATGCAACAGTCTATCCTGCAAAGCAGAGAAAAGATCTTACTCAAAATAAAACGTCAGTGTCTGTTTGGTGAGGTGACAAGTTTTAAGCCAGCAGCACAGCTTGAGCCCATAGATCTGACCTCCTCCTCTCCCTACCCAAGATTAGACTTTCTCAAAGTGTTCCAAAACACACAGACTGCTGTCATGATGCCAAGCATGCCTCACCCCTCTACTAACAATAAGAAAGTAAGGCATCAGTAACTCTTAGCAGGGAGAATTTACTTTTCCAGGACCTGATGGTATCAAATACACCTTTGGGCATGTGTGCTGTGAGGTAAGTCCACAATGCCTTGTTGGCAGCAAATCCCACCAGCCTGAGCACAACCCCCTCCTCAGCCAGTGATGAGATTCCTGCAGAGCAGGGGATCCCCAAGCAGAGCCCTGACATCAGGACCACTCCCACCAGCCCAGCAAAGCCAGTGTCAGGTGCAGAGCCCTGGTGGCTGCCTCGCAGTGCAGCTCTGACCCAGGGACGTCCTCATGGGGAACAGTTCCAAGGAGCTAAAAGACAACAGAAGGGCTCAACACCTCACTGGGTTGAGCCTTCAGCAGTCATAGAATGTTAAGGGGGTGGAAGAGATCTTAAAGCTCATCTGTTCCCAATCTCCCTGCCATGGGCATGGACACCTTCCACTATCCCCGGTTGCTCCAAGCCCCGTCCAACCTGGCCATAGACACTTCCAGGGATGGGGCAGCCACAGCTTCTCTGGGCAACCTGTGTCAGGGCCTGCGCACCCTCACAGAGGAACAATTTCTTCCTAACATCTACTCCAACCCTGCTCTCTGTCAGTTTGAACCCATTCCCCCTTGTCCTGTCACTCCAGTTCCTGAGGAACAATCCCTCTCCTTGCTGGCCCCTTCAGACACTGGAAGGTGCTCTGAGTTCTCCGCACAACCTTCTCTTCTCCAGGATGAGCAGCCCGAGCTCTCCCAGTCTGTCTCCATAGGGAAGGTGCTCCAGTCCTGTTCCCAACTTTGTGGCCTTCTCTGGACTTGATCCAACAGTTCCATGTCCTTCTTATGTTGGGGACATCAAAGCCGTGCACAGGGCTCCAGTCAAACAACGTTAACTGATCAGATCCACCCCTTGCTCTGAGTGACATTCTTTGAAACTGGTCTAAGTTCTAAAGAAAGATCTCTCACACTCAGGGCTTACCTTTCTGGGAATTTCTTTAGTTCACACCCTGTAAGAGACCCAGTCCTTGCTGAAACCACATTTTATATGACAAGTTTCTATTATATGCATGTCTTAATCACAATTAAAAAAAATCTTTGGTTCCTGGATCTTTATTTTTTGCTGCGTGAGATTCTGCCCACACCTTTCCTAAGAGTTTTGCTGGTTGGTAATAAGTTGTCACACGTCTTTCTAGAATAATAGTCACTGTAGTTGCAGAAATAATTTCTGCCACTTACCAGGATATTATGACCACGAACATTCCTCCACTTGGTCAAGGGTTCTTTCAAAACCTTGTTAAAAAGAATTACCCCATGTTAAACATATTTCAGATGCAAAATACTTTTTGTCATTCTACAAGTCTACCACTATTTTTAAAGAAAACTCATTCAGTAAAGCAGAGTATTCACAACTTGTATTGGAAAGCTCATCCCTCTAAAAACCAGCACTGAATCATATAACACAAAAGGTAGTAACAAAACCTCTAAAAATAGAAAAATATCAATATACCACATCATCTTAGCACCTTTAAACTGCCAAAGTGAAACACCTAATGAGTCTGGATAGAATTTCAGTTTTCTGAGTCAAAATCAGTCCCATGTAAAGGAAAGAATAGCTTAGCAGCGTACTGACTGCATTTCAATGACCTGCCAATTGCCTCACAAATTCCTTTCTCAGGAAGTAACACTTGGCAGAAAGAGGATCAGACACCTATCATGTTAGTTTTCATTTTACTGTTGTGTTCTAGCAACAAAATGTATTCAAAACTTTTACTCAGAAAAGCTTCTGTCCTGAATAGGTAAAATCACAAGAGACTTACCTGGTTCAAGCAGGGTCTAAAACTCCAACCACACTGTAGAGCCAGGCCCAAGGGAGTTAACTAGCAATTTAGAAAATGTTGAACTATATGCAAGTTAAAGTCTGCTATCCTTTGGGTTAACAGTTAATTACTCCATAAGGATCTTTCCAGTTAAATTACCAAATAACATCTGGCAACCCAGCATTTCCATGAGGCCTCCTAAAACTATCAAATGTATTGCCAGGTCTGCTGGGAAAAGGATTAATATCTGTTGTACATAAAACCAATTGTTCACTTTGTACACAAAAACAATTGTTCACTGAGGTTTGATCTTTTGTTGAAAATACAAGCCTGCCCTTCCTCTAAGCTTGTTCTAAGCAACATGAAATCAAATACTATGTCAGTCTAAGAGATCTTCAGAAACAGTCCTAACAGATTTTCCATTTTTCAAAAAAGCCACCTATTCACTGGGATCACAGTTATGTGACATCAGTATTTTTACAGCCTTCTTTCTTTGCTTTGTTTATTACAAGACCACCTCAGATTTCCATGACATGAAATAGCAAACAGGCATGTCCAAGCATGTCCAGCTCCTGGGGGTTGCTGTTACTTTAGAGGTACAAACTCTGATACACAGGTTTTACTGATATTTTGGCACCCAGTACTTTTTTAATTTTTCTGCAATTTGACTATAAAAAGTTTGGGGATGGGGAGTACCTCATTGTGAGCCCCTGGCACACAACCTGCTGCTCCTTTCTCATGCACCTGTGGACAACACTTCTGTACTGCCAGTTCTGTCCAGGATAAGCCATTGTTGAATGATGGAAATACTGACAAAGAACTGTACATACAGTACCTCAATGTTGGTAGTTTGTGCAAAATAATCCAAGCATGTTGTTTTTCCACTTGCAATGTTCCCCTCGATACATATCTGATGAAAAACAGAGTCACTGTGAGAAGAGCAGTGAACAGTGTGTGTGCAAATGTACCCTCCCCATGCCAGCAGGTTAGTATCTTATGAGATTGTTTCCTGGGAAGGACTGCTTAAACCTTAAGAGGCACTATCATTTTTACCAAGAGATTTTATTCAATTGTCTTAAAATAATTTATAGTTTCAAATGATTATATTCCAAATGAAGAAAAAAACCACCACCTCCCAGAGAGGATTGTATACAGGGCAATGGCAAGGCTACACACACAACACTGACACCTGTCCTAACACAATCCCTCATGATTTTATTCCTCACAATTTTTGTACAAATCCCTCACAATTTTTTCAAAAATCTCTCACAATTTTATTGGAACTTAGAGAACTAGACAAGCATAGCCTTGCACTGAGCATGACCCAGTGCCAGACCCAGCACCACACAGTGACACAGCCACAACTTCCAATATACACATGCTCAGATTATAATGAAATTATACTGAAAGGGGCTGCACATTTTACATTGTTTACTGAACAAATTGAAAATACTTACAACTCTCTTTCTATCATCTTTCTTTATGAGAAGTTTATCTAGAATGGAAATAAACAACAGTTAAAATCAAGGATGTCTTCATAACTTAGTTAACACTGAGCTTCTCAGTGTGAGTCCCTCCATGAAGTTTTGAAGTTCTCTGTTGTTCAACATGACTGCTTGTAGATATATATCTATATATATATATCTATATCAAACAACCTTCCAGGTGTTAGGCCATTATCATTAGGTAACAAACACCCTGTGGCACAGGCTGACACAGCTGCAGCTGAAGTTCACTACTGTCCTTGACACCACCGACAGTCGAAGGTGAGTGTCCGACTGTCATCACACTGCTGTGACCCTGCAGTGACCCTGCTGCTCCTCAGAGTGGGGAAACAGGCAATTCGGGAGGCCCTGAGGGCGCAGCCCCAGCCGGCTCCAAAGGCCGGGCTGCAGGGAAGGGGAAGGGTGGAAGTTCCAGGGCAGCTGCAGCACAAGCAGTTCAGGTGCCCTGCACCTCCAAACTGTAGTGTAAAACCTGCGGGAGCCCCGCTGGGGACCAGACCGACCCCTCATCCCGCAGAGCACGGACCGGGCAGTGATGGGAGCACGCGGGGGCTGGGGCTGTTCCCATAGGGACACTGGTGGTGTTCCTACAGAGGGACTGGTGCTGTTACCCCAGAAGGGCTGACCCCTCTGTTCCCCTACAGAGTCTGAGCTGATCCTGCCCCCGCCGAGGCCCTGACCCCGGTCCTGCTCCCCCAGAGGCTGGTCTGATCCTGCCCCCCTACAGAGGGTCTGACCCTCCCCAGCCCATCCCGGGGTGCCGCTCAGGTGGGCCGCCCATCCCCTCCCGTCTCCCCCCGCCCCGCACTCACGGCCGGCGCTGCCGCGGGGCCCGCCCAGCCCGCAGGGGGCGGTGCTGCCCGCAGAGAGATCGGAAGAGCGT
>JAWWMO010000022.1:1363977-1377443 GCA_035047845.1 Dendrocincla fuliginosa
GTACGGCCGGGGGTGTCCCGGTACGGCCGGGGAGGGGCCGGGGGTGTCCCGGTACGGCCGGGCGGGGAGGGGCCGGGGGTGTCCCGGTACGGCCGGGCGGGGAGGGGCCGGGGGTGTCCCGGTACGGCCGGGGGTGTCCCGGTACGGCCGGGGAGGGGCCGGGGGTGTCCCGGTACGGCCGGGGAGGGCCGGGATCCCGAGTGGGTTCCGGGTGGGTGCGGGGTTGTCCCGGCGCTGAGCCCCGGCCCCGCCGTCCCGCAGGTCCTGGCTCTGGTCACCTTCCTCTGCTTCGTGACCTCTAGTGCCCACGAGGCCTACCTGGCGGTGTCCGGCCTGGAGACCGGCATCACCGTCCTGTTCTTCCTGCTCTACCTGCTCCGGCTCGACGGGAAGGTGCGGGGGCTGTTCTGGCCGCTGGCTGTGAGTACCGAGGGGCCCCGGCTGGGGGTGCTGAGGGGCTCGCTGTGAGTACCCGTGTGCCCCCCCCGTGAGTACCCGTGTGCCCCCACTGTGAGATGTGCCCTGGCTGCGAGTACCCGTGTGCCCTGAGTACTGATGTGCCCTGGCTGTGGGCACTGGCTGGCCTGGATCTGAAGGGATCACCTGCCAGAAGGGTCATTGTCAGGCAGCTCAGTGATTGTTTCTGTACAGGCAAAGCAAACCTCAGCATCCCGTGGATGCTGAAGCAGTTTTTCCTAGCAGAGTGTTCTGTTCCATCAGTTCTGGGTAGGTGGCTAGATCTGATAACAGCCCCTCCCACAGCGGGCATTGCTCACTTCCCTGTACAACACCATGTTGTGCATCCTGCACATCACGAACTAGACATACACTTGCACTAAAATATTGATGAGTTCTCTTTACCTCCCTTTTGTACATCTATTTCCTGCTGTCTGTCAAGTGTAGCCAAGTTGCATAAATTTGACTGCAAAAAAAAAAGGAAAAAGGTAAAATAAGGAAGTTTTATCATAAATGCTCTTTTTCCCATCAAACCACTGGATGTCAGTGTTGGTCTCGCATGGATATTGCTGTAGCTCTTATTTTCATAGCAAGCCAGCCGTTTTTAACAACCTGTACCATGTTGGGAGCTCTCCACATTTTTCTTCAGGTGTGTTCAGAATAAATATTTTGCTTCCACTGGCTGTTTCAGGATATTTTCAACTCGGTGATTGCAGCATTGTTCCTCCTCGTTGCGTGCTTGTTTGCAATAATAATCAAGACCAACAAGGGGACATTGGCTGGAGGAGTAAGTAGGAACATTGTTAATGAATTTCAGTTCTTAAAGTGCACATGATTTGAATCTCTTGGTACAATTACATCATGGTGGGACCACGAAAACAACTGTCTCAGAACACACTCAGCAGTCACAAACAAAAGTGAATGCACATTCAATGTATCTCACTAAAAGGAAATAATCCTCAAATCACTAGTAATTTAAAGATATTACAAGATCTAGGAGTTACTGCAGAGAAGTACCAACACTGAAAACTAGAGTTTACTAATTTGAGTAACCTGCATTTATTTCCATGGCTTGAAATCCTAGGTGGCAGAATCCATATCTCTTTTAAGACTATCCAGTTTGGTTAAAAGAGTTGCAACTTTTTAACAGACATGCTGGCACCTCCCGCCTGACGTGTACACTGTTTTTTCTGACCCAAACTGAGGAATTAGGTCAGTTGAAAAGGGGTTTTGTTTATACTATCATGGTAAGACTTTTGCATTAAGATCACCCAGTTAAATAATTTAAGCAGCAGGTATTTTTAATTCAAATGGAAACTAATGTAATTAACATTAATAAACAATAAGGAGGGAAAATATTTTTTAAAGTCTCCAGAAGTACAAGATAAGCTGAAATGTGACAAGCAACCAAAAGAAACCTACAACCTGCTACAGGGGATTTTCAAACTTGGTTTAGGAGATGGCAAGATGGGAAGCTGATGTCTTCACTGGCAACAATATCCTAAGCAAAAAGGAGACTCTCGGATCAAGCGACTGGCTGTGCTAGAATAAGATTTATATTCTTGGTTGTGAAGTTAATAGAAATTAAAGGTGGGAGCAGGAGACTAAGCAGGTAGCTGGGAAAACAAGTTTGGGCAGAATCTTTAATTCTCGGAGAAACAGAATTGCCCCACAAGGCACAAACTGCCTTGAGCTGTGCTCTCCTTAGCATTACTCCCTCTGATCAGATAATTCAGTGTCTGCATAAAAAGCCATGTGAGATCAGGCTGAAGGGCAGGAGCTGAGCAAATTAACTCAAGCAAGGCTGTTCTGCAAACACATTTTTCCAGTTGCCAGGCTGAGGTTGTCTCTTTTTTTAAATACTTACATACATTTTCTTCAGTTTGGAATATGTTTCCCAGTCAGAGCTTCAGAGGAGAGGAGCACTATTTTTTTTACTGCTAGGCTTGTTTCTATGAATTTTGACTTTTCTCCAGGCCAATCCCATTAGTTAACCAATCCTTAAAGGGACAAGAAGGGCTTTTGTTTAGGATACAAGCATTGGCTGGCATAATGCAGCACTAGCTTAGCTTTCAAGGAGAGCACCACATCAACTCCAAGGCTTCACACAAACATCAAACAGCAGGGTGTAGGTGGCTCTGTGAAAGGCTGATGGGATGTAAATATGGGTGTTATTTATCAGCTGTCTCGAATCACACACATATTTTGAAGGCCAGGACCATGCTAGGAAGATGTGTTTACTGCTGCTTTGAGGAACAGTAGATGAGTCACTACAGCAAAAGGTAGAGATTGTTAGGAGGAACTAACATTACGGTTATTTTTATAGGTACTTGGTCTTATATTGCTTGTTCTCTGCATTGTCAACGTGGTACTTCTTTGCAAGAAGATTAGTCTTGATAGAGGAAGGAATATTCCTGCGAGATAAGATTGCCATGTTAATAAAAGAATTTCTTCATTGGTGGTTGCTCCACCACTCTCTTTTAAAGAATTTGTATTTTCATTCATTTCCTGTGCATTGATGTATGTTTTTGCAAGTGTCATTTATAAGGTTTTCATACATTTCCAAATGTAGTTTCAGCGTTGCAGTTAAAGCTTCACAGAAAATTGTCCTGTTTTTCTAAACTTAATTATATTTTTACCTGTATGAAAATTAACTGTAATAAAAAGAAAGTACAAATGTGCATTATTTAATAATATTTACTAAGTGTAGTTACAGTAAAAATGTAACGTACCAGTAAACATCCTTAGGAATGGATTTTTTTCCACCCTTGTGTTCTCTAATTCCCTAGCTCAGCCCCCAGGCCGATGCCATGGAAGTGCATTCCGATCCCTGGAATCTCACGCTGTAGCGGGGGCTGCACTCGATGGCCTCGGGCAGCCCCTGATTTCGTGCTGTGTCTGTCGGGAATGGCTTGGGAAAGCCGCGGGACTGCAGATTAGATCAAATCAGCATTATCGGCGGCCCGGGCGGGACGGATCCCACTTTTGGGGATGCTGAAACGTTTTTTCACGTTTCCGCAGTGTCACGATTTCCGCTTCCCTCCTTCAGAAGAAGGGGGGAAAAAAGGGTGGGGGAAGGCTCAGTCAAGCCCCCACCCCGAGCCCAGCCCAACCCCAGCCCCAACCGCAGCCCAGTCCCAGCCCCGGCCCGGCCATGGAGGAGCCCGAGCCAGCGGGGGCCGCACAGCCCGGGCTGCGGTCGCTGCTGCCGCCCCGGGAGCTGCTGCGGTCCCGCAAGGGGCAGCTGCTGCTGGCAGAGTCGGTAAGGCCGGGAGAGCAGGGACGGCAGGGCACAGACCGGGGGAGAGCGGGGGTGGCACGGCACCGACCGGGGGAGTGCGGGGATCGGCACAGAGCCCGGGGATCCCACGGCACAGAGCCCGGGACAGCGGAGATCCCACGGCACAGAGCCCGGGACAGCGGGGATCGACCGGGCTCGGCAGCACCGACCGCCCTCGGGGCCGCTCCGTTGTCCGGGGGGAACGGGGGTAAAACCGAGGGGAAAGGGGGGGGAACCGAGATGAAAGGGGGAACAATGCACTGGGGTGGGGGGACTGCAGGGCTGAAAGCGTAATTGACTGCGTTAAAGAGACCAAAAGTGTCACCATGTTAAGTTTCCAATGCCTGAAGTGTGTTCCTGTATCAGGATCCCCTTTCCAGTGAGAAAGGACTTTGGTTTGGTGTTAGCCCCTGTGGAACGAGACTGACTCGGTGCCCTGTCCCGGTGCCGGGGGATGCTCGGCTGTTCTGAGCTTGCCAGGGAAGACCTCACTGATTTAGGATGTGTGCCTTTAGGAAGGGCGCCCCGAGCCCTCCAGAGCTGTGTTTGCCCCCGAGCCCACAGAGGGATGCTGGCTGGAAAGGCCCTGTGGGTGCTGTGACATGAGCCAGGGGTGCCCAGGGGGGCAGGAAGGGCGATGGCACCTGGGCTGGATCAGGAATAGTGTGGCAGCAGGACCTGGGCAGGGATTGTCCCCTGGCTCTGCTGAGGCACCTCCAGGGCTGTGCCCAGTTCTGGACCCTCAGACAGGAGACACAGAGGGGCTGGGGTGTGTCAAGGGAAGGGAACGGAGCTGGGAAGGGGCTGGAGCAGCAGGAGGGGCTGAGGGAGCTGGGGGGGCTCAGCCTGGGGAAAAGGAGGCTCAGGGGGGACCTTCTGGCTCTGCAAGTCCCGGCCAGGAGGGGGGAGCTGGGGTGGGTCGGGCTCTGCTCCCAGGGAACAGGGACAGGAGCAGAGGGAACGGCCTCAGGCTGGGCCAGGGCGTGGGCTGGTGATACAGCAGGAGGGATTTCTGCCTGGAAAGGGTGGTCAGGCATTGGAAGGGGCTGCCCAGGGAGGTTTGGAGTGCACAGCCCTCAAGATGTCCAAGGCAGGACTGGCTGTGGCACTCAGTGCTCTGGGCTGGGGACAAGGTGCGCATCGGGCATAGGGTGGTCTGGGACAGCTTTTCCAACCTGAATGATCCATACTGGGAAAATGCCAAATAATGAGCAAATAATAATCATTAGAAACAATGATGCACTTTGGTGGAGTGCTCCCCCAAAAATACATCAGGGTTTTCCTTTAGGTGCAGGTTCTGAGGTCAGTGCTGGTGGTAATTACAGGCCTCTGAGTTTTGGGGTGACACTTTCTGGAATTTTATTTGTAAAGGCTTAAAGCCTGACAGCTGAAACCCACGTGGTAGGGAAAGAGATCACTTACCCCGTGGGGAGTGGATATTTCACAATAAAAATTAACTTTTGAGGAGAAAGCTAGTTGTTTGAAATTAGATCTTCAGCATAATTTTTTGCTAGAAATAATGATAAATTTAAACACTAAGTTTTCTGTCATTTTAGCTGGAGTTTGGGCATCAGGTAGTCAAATATAGGGGCAGCCCAAACTAGTAGTGAAGTCCATGGAGTGCTGTTTAGTGCAAGGTGTGTCTGGGTACCCACTGTGTGATCTCAGGTAAGGAAACAAGGAAATTCAAGCAAGAGAAAGGGAAGGAAGCGGCAGAAGGAGGCAGAATATCCATGGCCGGGTGGTGGGGACCAGCTCTAGGAGTTTGTGAGGCTGCAGGCACTGCCCTGTGGCAGAGAGCACAGGGAAGTGTGAGGATGGCTTTGAGAGGAAAAACTTCCATCCAGAAGGTGAGGATTACTTCCGTTGTGGGGAAAACCTCATGACAGCAGGCCATGAGCTGTATGAGCTCCCCATCACTCATACACCATAGTTTGCAAAAACACACACATAGGAGATACCAAAGCCCAGATCACTTGGCTCCTTTGGCCCATTTTTTTTTTTACATACTATAACATACACTGGAATTTCCTTTACAAGCTTACAGCCAGTAAAGGACGGCTTTCAGGCAGCCTGGCTTTTAGCATCTCGGAATTATGACATATTGGAGGAGTACTGTTTTGGTCATGGGATCAGACTCACCCTTTTGTTGTCATAAAGAAGTACTGATTATGCTTCCTTGGGGTAATAAAGACTGCTCTGTCTTGAAAAAACAGGGGTTTATCCTTTGTAAAGCCATTCAGGGCTTCCCAAGGGTTTGGCTAGCTGAAAGCAGCTCTAAAAGCCCATCTGCTGCAATCTGTCTGTGTGCTCTTGCAGGCCAGCCCCTGAGTTAGGATGTGGTTTCCTGGCAGAGGGGAGGCAGCAGTAGTTTCTGCAGCAGTAGTTTCTCTTCAGTTGTCTCAGCCTTGCCAGAAGAAACTCTTGAAGACAAAACAGGCCCCAGAATAAATGCAGTCTGTATACAATTAAAGTGCAGCACCAAATGATTGAAGATGAGTCCAAGTTAAATCTATCACGGTTTAAATCTGTGTTTCATCTTTAGCTTTGTATTTCTTGTCTTGAATGTTTTGTTTTCCTTCTGTGACACAGTGCTAATGTGTGTTGGGGTTCTGCAAAAACGTATGTAATTAATATTCATGGGATACACATTTTGAACAGTGTCTTTTGTTCAGAAACAAAGTGAGGCCCTCATTACTGTTACCAAATGTCCTATTGTTATTCAGCAACTTGGCAATTCCTCAGAAATACACTTTATTTCTTGGCTTTCCAGCCATGCATGCAGCAGCATCACTGCAGGTGGATCTGTTGCAGGAGACGCCAAGTCAGGTTTGCAGCGTTCAAAGCCACCACAGCCTGCACAGCGCTTTTCCATCGAAGCCCTGCAGTGACTCTCAGGCAAACCCTGATTGTACAGAGGGTTTCTCTTCTGCCCTGTGGGCTGTGGCAGGGGGTGAACCAGAGCGGTCTCAGCACACCCTGCCCCGGGGACTGCGCTGGCCCTGCTTGCTGGGAGGAACCAGTGAGAAACCTTGCTGTGCCCAGCAGAAGTGGCTGTCAAATGACCGGTCCAGCTGTCACCGGCTGCCCCAGACTGTGAACTGAGACAAATGCCACATTCCCTTTCCTTGCAGTGCTGGAGTCTGCAGGGACCTGGGGGTGCCAGGATGTCCCAGGGCAGCTGCACCGGCAGCCCCATGCCAGGACTGCTTGGTTCAGATGGAAGGAATCTGCTACAGCCACTTTTTAAATAACATTTCCACGTGGAGGAGGATGGATCTTTACAGTGTTTGGGTGTAATTTTCACATTGGCCTGTAAACTGTTCCATGGGCTGTCAGGTCTGGGCATCCTGGTGCTTTCCCTAGAAAAAGTCAGGCTGGAGATGGAGCTGATTATGGCCAGAAGTGTAATTATAATCTCAAATTTTATTCAAATAAGGAAGTTATCGTCCCCCCACTCCTTTTTTGTTTGATCTGCGCAGAATCACAGAATGGTTGGGGTTGGAAGGGACCTCTGGGGAACATCTAGTCCACCCCTCTGCCTTATTAATTTTTTATTCTACCTGGATTACCTACAGAGCCAGAAAGAAGCAGCAACATCAAGTATATAGATAAGTTTTGCTGTCTCCTGATTCTGTTTATTCTCACTGCCTTGCTCCTCCACTTCCTATTTAATCCCCATTCTACATCTCCCAGGTTAATTTTTTTCTTTCTATTCTCCCCCATACCATTATTTCTTCCATATATTCTAACACTTTTCTTAGGCTACTCATTTTTCCTAAATACTCAAGTTGCTCTCTGGAAGGTCAGCATCTCATCCATGCTCTTTTCTGCCCTTCAAGAGGTGCAGTTTTCAGTTCCCTCTGTCCTGTGCTGGAACCATTTAAGGGCCACTGTCATACCTGCCATCAGAGCTTGATCCCCATTTATGCATTCTGCTGTTCACCACAGCTGCTTCAGTCAAGCTTTTGTGTTTGCCCTGGTGACTTTTAATTGGCATCTCCCTAGTCTCCCCAAGCCAGTATGCAGTCCACTACATTTTATTTTCCTATAAAAATGCAGTATGAATATGTAAAGTTTTGTCACCTTTGTGGTGAATTAATTGTGCCTGTTTCTCTCTCTTTTCCTGTCTTTCTTCTGTCTTTTCAGTCTCTCTGAACTGAAACTTCCAGCTGCTGGGTGTAAAGTCTCCTTTGAAGAAGACTCCTGTGCCTTTCTCAGGGTCTGTAGCCAGAAGGCCACCCCTGCAGCTAATTCTGGGGGACCGGGAACTTCACCTGTTCGACAAGTATGATGGAGAAATAATTGAATTGCAGAGCCCACTAAGTGATGCACTTTGTCTCTCTGCCAAAAAAAAATAACAAAATGCACTCTTGTCCAAAAGATAGCACCACTAGCCATTTTTAGAACTTTAAGCAAACCTGCTCTTTTCTGTGGAGGGGAGATGAGGAGCAGCCTGCCGTGGTTCAGCTGCATCCCAGCCTGTCCCCAGGGGCTGCACTGGGGCTGTTCCCTGCTCAGAGCAGACAAACACCTTCTAATCTGCCATGACCTCAGACTCCAGCAGTCCTCCCTCCCTTAAGGGACACTGTGCTCTCTAACCAGTGTAACTCATTATTTTTTAGATCTTAAATTGCAAACTGGTAATACAATAAAGTGTAACTTCATAATGCCTGGCCAGTTTAAGAAGCCCAGCAACACAATATTAGGTAATAATTACATGGGAGAAAATTACTTTCTCAAACACAATGCCAAAGAAGTCCCTTTAAAGAAGAAAAAGTACTATGTAATATTTTTCTCTTTCTTTTTGGAATGGGAATGTACATAAAAAGTGCCTAATGAAAAGCCAGGCTTCTTTTTGCCTTACCACTTTTCTCTTGCCGTTGCCAAGCTGTGAAAGGATCCTATCCTGCTCTTTGCTGCATTAGAGCTTTCTACATCCCAATATTCCTCCACAGTGAAGCTGGCAACAGCCACACCAACCTTTCAGCAGCAGCAGCACAGGAACAGCTCAGACTGTGAGCTGCTATCAGTGCTGAGGATGTAATCCCAAGGGGGGGGAAGAAAAACACTTTTCTCCCAGAAGCAGCAGTGCTTTCTGAGAATGCTAGAAATGAACTTGCAGCTGCACTGAGCCTCACAAACTTCCTCTCTTAGCTGCCTGGTTTTTTTAGCATAGACACAGAACTGATGGTAAAAATAGAAGGTCCCTTTGCTTGACCTTTCTCTAAAATCACCCCTAAACACACAGCTTCAGGAGAGGAGGTGCAAAACAAATGTGATGTGCAGTGGAATATTTGACAGTCTTTAGAGGGGTCAGGCTGTATTGTGAAGGTTGCTTTTGAGTTTTAGAGCAACTTTCACTTTGGCAGATGTTTGTATCAAAGACTCGAAGGCTGGAGAAGTAAGTCAGTAGGTGTCATTGTTTCTGGGTACAGACTGGCACTTCCTTGTTTGTGTTGTGGGAGGAGAGGTTCGTTTTTAAAATTTCCACATTTTAAGATAACATGAAGTGCTTGGGTTAGTGGCCGTGCAATTAAAAGGTCAGACAAGGTAACAAGATAGCTAGTCACTTTTATAATTCAAAAAAGACAGTCATAGATAATATCCAGTATTGCTCAGGGAGTCCACACAGGGTGAGAAGGGGAAATGAGCTCTATACAAAGAGAAATGAGAAACCATCAGAAACCTACAATTTGTGGGCTCTTGGATTACACAGGGCTGTCCCCAAGCTACTAAGTAGGTTTGGCATTAAAATCCATGTCAGGGCTGCAACAGGAGACAAAAAAGAAGAAAACCAAGAACCAGGTGTAGCATGGTAGCCATCACCTGGCAGAGCCCTCAGGCACCTCCTTCCCTTGGTTTCTCATGCTCCTTCTTTTGCCTTCCTCCCCTTCCTGCACCTTCCAGCCTTCCCCCAGTCAAGGCTGGAGCATACCATCCTTCAAACCCTCCTTCTCAAAATCTGGTCCACTATTTTATAGGTGGGTTTTTCACATAAAATTCTCCTTGGGCCTTTTCAGCTCTGAATGTCCCCAAAATGAGGAAAGATGCTTAACTGGAGAGCAATTCTCACATTTCAGGTCAGATTCTTTCCTCTTTACTAATGTAATCAATAATCTGTTAAAATCAAGGGACTTCTTGTGACTCAAGGGTGCCCTTTTTTTACTGTGCCTTGACATGCACTTCCTCTGCACAACGGGGGTCAGGAGGGGAGAATGGGCCAGGCTGGACTCATCCCACCTCCCAGGCAGTGATGGTGGGATACAGATGCTGTCCTTCAGGGCTGAGGGACAGGCAGCAGGACTCTGCTGTGACCTACCAGTAACAGAGGGCTTTGTTTGAACAAGTCACTGGCCAAAGTTGAAAATGAACAGTATTTGTCCAGCTTCTCTGGATCAGACCAAATTAGAAAGTCGACCTGATCTTTTTGTGCCTTCAGCAGCTTACCTGGCACAGAGGCAGCAATCCTCCTGTCACACAGCCCACTGGAGCAGGAGCTCCTTGGCTTTTTCTTGCCACAAAACAAGCACCCTGAGCTGTGTCACAGCAGGACTTGGGCTCCTCTTCCAGCCCATGTACGAGTGAGGAGGAGACAGTGGGAACCTTACTTTGCACAAATTCCCATAAAGTTGATAATAAAAGAACTCAAAGGCTCTTCCTTTGACCTACCAACTTTTCTGACAGGAAAACCTTTTTTCTGTACAAAGGCAGACAGAGCACAGGACTTACTGTATCAGACAGAATCGAGATCAAAGGGATCTCTACTCTGCACCATCAACTTACATATCTCAAATGTGCCTCTCTACCTCCCCTCGCTGCTGCAGTGTGATGGATTATTTAACACTGTATTTAATCCTTTCATAAGAGATGACTGGGTTTAGTTCAGGTCTAATGTTCTGCCATTGGAAGGGTTTTGGTTGGTGGGACCTGTCCTGAACATCTCCCTGCTGCTGGTCGTCCCTGCAGCTCAGCTATCACACGCTTTCCTTCAGCCAGAAAAAGGGAGATATTTTCTCAACACCAGAAGAAAAAATAGCCTATATACATAGTGATTTCTTTTTAATCCAAGAAAACATTAAACCATGCCTAGATTATATTCCACAAATGCAAGTGAGCTGGATTCACAAAAAAAGTCCGGTCTTTATTCTTGGAGGTGGGAAGGGAGTAGGTGTGATAGGAAGGAGGAAGAAATCCTCTCTCCTCTTAGGGGTTTTCAAGCTCTGTTGTATCTACTTCTCTTCAAAGAGTACTTATCACTTTCCACTCACTGAAAGAAAATACCACATGAGGGAATGAGTTCCCTCAGCTATCTGAAAACTAGAAAGACCCACAAAGAGGCTGTGTAAGAAAACAATAACAGGATAAACAGCAACAAAAAGGGTAAATATTAACAGGTAACAGGCCTGTCCTGTACCAGATCAGCTTCTTAGAACCCAGTGAAACAAGAACAATGCATAGGCGTTTTAAGATAAATATAGTCACTTACTAAAAATGGCACATCCTCTCTAACTTCACCACCCACTCATAATGGATTAAAACAATATTCTCCAGCTATTAGCATCCTGGTCAAGAACTGACTGCTTTGCCCAGAAAACAGGCTTAGAATAAAGGCTTCTTAATTCATGACATCAAAAAATTACTTCACTGGGATTGAACTG
Organism: Dendrocincla fuliginosa; assembly: GCA_035047845.1. Classification (NCBI taxonomy): domain Eukaryota; kingdom Metazoa; phylum Chordata; class Aves; order Passeriformes; family Dendrocolaptidae; genus Dendrocincla; species Dendrocincla fuliginosa. The sequence continues at coordinate 1,375,375 of JAWWMO010000022.1, forward strand.
CTTAGTTGCCCTCTAAACCTAAACAGGCTCTTTTGATAAATGTATTTGAGGGTTGACTGACCTCTCATAGGAGTAATTATTAGTTAATAATTAATTATAGGAGCCTTATTCAAGTATAATAATGATTTTTTTTCCAAGGTCCAGGTGAACCCCAGGTACACATGGTAGCAGCAAGCAAAGAAATCCAGAGAGCTGAAATTTAATGAGGCAAATGCATTGATTGGCTTTGCAGGAAGCCACATCTTCCTTCAGATGGGCCATCTGGGGGAAAATATTTTTCAGTACTGTGTGAGTGGGAATGTCTGTCCCACTTGAGAAGTTCAAAAACTCCTAATCTGATGCTCAGGCAGTATCTAAAGTGTCTCTAGCATTGGGAAGGCAGGGATTTGTCTCCAAGACGAGAGGTTGGATGGAGCAGCCTAGTGTTACTTAACAACACGTGTTGTACTCTTTTACACTTTTTATACTTTATATACTCTTTTATACTCCTTTATATTCTGTACCCCAAAACCCTCTAAGTAAAACCCTCTGCTTTACCCACATAAAGTTGTCTTGGAAAGTTTTTTCCCCTTTCCTTATGGCAACGGTTTGGCCGTACAGTTTTGGCTCATAATACACAAAAGATGTAATTCAGTATCTTATCTCCTTTGGTTGCTTTGAGCTGATTAGATGGAAACAGCAAGGTAGGAAATCAGCAGGGCTGGAGAGCAGGTGACTAACTCCCAGCACATCATTTGAAAGTGCTCTGAAGTTCCTCCATGGTTCCCTCACCTCCCACCCTCACAAACAGCAGCTCCAAGGTCAGAAGGGTAGGACAGCATCTGCTACTCTTTGCTTTGGGTAAAAATGCATTTTCTTTAGCCAATTGCCCATTGTGAAACTTTCTATTCTGAGCCATAAACTACATTCCAAAGGTTTTTTAATTGAATGGGAAAACAAATGCCATTTTTATTATTTTGTAGAGTTAGGAAACATCATGGAGATAAGTCTGTGGGAGTTATCTATCCCATTCTAAAACACTCTAAACTCTCTAAAACACTTTCCTAAACTGGAAAACTAGAGGCAGAGACTTCCAGAAACCAGAGAAAATTAATTCTTGGCCCTTTTCTATCCATCAGCAGCAGACTTTTTCCTTTCAACTCTAAGGAGATTATAAATGCTGAGTTACTTTGAGTTGTCTGAGCAATGATTTGGGTTTCAAATGAGAACTGTCACGGCTGAAAGCTTAAAGCTCAGCTTGCCTGGCAGTGCCCCACTCTGTTTTCAGAATCATGTTGTCAGATCTGTTTACAATCCAGAGCAAATTACTGTCTCAGAGAGGTGTCAATCCACCCAGCTCTCCAGAAAAGTGATTTCGCACACAGGGGAATAAACACCATTACTTTAGATTTATGCTTATGTTTATGCTAAACAAGTAAATTCATTTGGCCCAATGGAGAAAAAAGAAAAGGCAGAAAGCAGGCAATGCCAGCAGCAGCACTGACAGACACACAGGGAGAGCAGCACTTCAAAGCTGCTCGGATGCCTGCGGCTCTGCCGTTCCATGCAAGTAACGAGTTTTTCCTTTACTCCAGGTGCTGTCATTTATCATCTTTATCTGCTATATTGCATCTCTAGCAGCTTCTTTCATGATGGCACCACTCCTAGAGTTTCTGCTGGCACTGTTCCTTTTTTTTGCCTATGCCTCCAAACTTAATGAGAAGTTTAAAGGACTCTACTGGCCTTTGGCGGTAAGTGAAGTGTGCACTACAGACCAGCTTTAACTGTGCACTACAGACCAGGTATAACTGTGCACTACAGACCAGCTTTAATTGGGCACTACAGACCAGCTTTAACTGTGCACTACAAACCAGCTTTAACTGTGCACTACAGACCAGGTATAACTGTGCACTACAGACCAGCTTTAACTGTGCACTACAGACCAGGTATAACTGTGCACTACAGACCAGCTTTAATTGGGCACTACAGACCAGCTTTAACTGTGCACTACAAACCAGCTTTAACTGTGCACTACAGACCAGGTATAACTGTGCACTACAGACCAGCTTTAACTGTGCACTACAGACCAG